>VZRZ01001149.1:389141-430043 GCA_013398175.1 Climacteris rufus
AAAAAAAAAAAAAAAGAGGTAATTCATATGGGGGAATTTGTAGACAGCCATTTAGATGTAAATTATTTTCAGACTTGAGCTGCGTGGGTTTTGCTCTGTCATTCATTTAAACAAAAATGTCCTATGCTCTATGGTGTGAAACTGAACAAATGCACTATAAGTATATTGAGACACACTTCAAACAATCTCACAGCACATGCAACTCTTTCTCTAAAGTGCTTGGGTACCATGAAATTAATACCAAAGAAACACCTATAAAAAATATCAGTCCAGCTTCTTAGACAAGCTGAATTTTGAACCTTTATTGTGATGCAAATTTGAGTAACATTGTAAGTTCTGAGAAATGTTAGTGTATCAAAATTGTTTAAAAATTAACATTCTTCCGTTTACACATTTTTCCTTTCATATTTTACCTATAATTGCCTCTAGACCTACTGAAATATTTCTGGTTAATGGCTCGGGGATCAAAATGAACTAGTTACCTACTGAAATGCGGTCAAAAGGTTAATGAATCTTTGGATATTTTTGCAGGGAAGCAATTGTAAAGAAGCTATAGCAGTGTTACATGTGTTGGAGGACAGTCTTTAGTGGAATACATCACAGGACACAGGAAGGAAGACACCTTCTTGATCATGATCAGACTTATTGCAACCAACCATGTAATCCTCAGCCATCTCTGAAATCAATCATGATCCATCTTAAAATTAGGTATTTTCTCCTTTATACTGCTGGAAGCTGGTTATGGAGTATCACTGATTGGGTATTTTCTTCCAGTGCCCACTCCAAATTCACTGGAGATCACTCAGTCTTTTGATCTGAAAATTCGCTATGAAATTCTATCACTCACAATTCAAGGCAACACATAAACAATGGAGAAAAAAAAAAAAAAGAGATTGGCTAAAGGATTTCAATATGTTTTAGAGTGCCAGGGTGGGATGACTGCAGAAATATATCACGCGGCCAGCTTAATCTGAGGCACAATTTTGCAGGCAATTAAGTTTCACTAGATAACTAATGGAGATCAATCTTTTTAACTTATCGATGATAAGCAAGCAGAGGGCTGTGTGCGGAGGAAGGTGTGAATGAGCAGGTGGATGCTATCCAACATCAACCCAGCAAATCAGGGACAGAGCAAGCCCTTGAAAGGGGGAACACTTTCCCAGGCTGCAGAGAAGTGCACGCTTGTTGTGACATTTGCTCCAGACAGGCAGACACAGACACAGATATTCAAGGGCCAAAATGGGAAGGAAATGACAGTTTGCCCCCTCAGCTCCAGCCATAAGTCTCATGAGTCTCAGGAACATCAGAGAGGTCCCACTATCTCCAAAAGCTTTACCAGAGCCAGGTTCAGGACATGGAGGGCTCATTTATGTCCCTTTTCACCTACTGCGAATGCTGGACATTAGCCAGAGGCTCTGTCCACAAGAATACCCTGGGAAGTTAATTTTCCCTGCCTCCTAAGAGCTTGGGATATATTTCTCACTCACGGCTAGGAAAAAATTGTGTTTGTCCCACTACTACTCACACGTAAGAGATTAAACTGCAGACCATCGGTCAAACTAGAAAGTTGGTTGTAGATTGTTTCCCCGACTTTTGCAGTTCTGGATGTTGCCATTCTTTTGTAGCTAGTTTCTCACATTCTTCCATGTAAACATGGCCATGTTATTGTATCTTATCATTTACTTTCCTTTCTCCTGGACACAGAACTTTGATGGACATTTCCTTTGACCACTGTGATTGAGGGAGGAAGAACTGATTTCCTCCAATGAATAGTGATTTCTAAATGTATATAAAATAAAGAAGGCGGGTCTTGCTCGCCCCTTCCTTCTCTTTCCTCCTGGCTGGTAACAGGTGTCTCTGTCTCTTCTTTTGTGTCATTACTGCGACAGTAGATCAGGCTTTTACAGAAGTTTTCTTTTTTTTCCTTCAAACTCCACTGTCCCCCTATGTCCATTCTGCTTTCTTTACCTGCTGCAAGTCCAAACAATAAGAGATTGGGGCACCACCTTCTGCCTTCTCCTTCCTCACTTAGTAACATGAAGATTTCTGACATATATACATGGGTATTTATACACATGATTAATTCCTGTGCCAGAGGAAATGGGCAGCCAATCAGAGGGTGTTCTGAGTTCATGAGGGTACGATGTATTCAAAAAGTAGCAAAAAAATATAATCTCAAAGTAGTGTGGAAAGAAATGGGAAATAGTATCAATGGAATTGGCAGCTTGTGCCCACGCAGGCTTCCTCTCTCTGGTAAATGAATGGCTGGTCCTGACAGAAGTCAAATATTATCATCTACAGGAGGGACAGTTTCATGTCTGAGTCTTAAGGAATACTCTTTTTTTTTTTTCCTCTGATCCTGATAATTCTGCTTTATTCAACTCTGTTAGCCTTGGATATTCTTTTATTGCCACCAAGGATTTCCTATGACCATCAGAAAAAGTGCTTTATTTAAGCACAAATAGATTAATGCACTGCATTGCTTGTCTTGAAAAATCCATTATCAATAAAGAGGTATTTAAGCAGACTAAGTGGTCTACCTTTGGTATTCATTAGACTCAATATCTATATCTGTGTTGTTTTTCTTTAAAATCTCTTCCAAGAGTTTATAAAATGCTGGTTCAAAGTAAGACATCTCTACTTCCTTGAATAACTGACTTTCTTCCACACTTCTACTTGCCACTGGTCTCCAGGTATAAAAATACTTCTGAAATAAAAGATTCAGGAGGAAAAAAAGTAAAAAGGAAGACCCGCACATTGATTTTGCCAGCATTGAAATTTCTTGCCAACTGTATCCACAGTCTATGACAGAGGTTAGCAAAACTATCCAGTATTCTATGCTTTGTAATGCTGCCCAAAATAATCTTTGCTGATAACCTTAAACAAGGTCATTTAAACTATTGTTCTATCCTATATTTTTCCAAAATTTAAAAGTAACTTTAAAAAGGCTACTCTGTTTTTATTTTCTAAGACGGTTTTGAAAGAGTTATTCTCCTAAAGCTTGGAAAATTATAAACTTCTCTGTGAGCCTGAATTCTATAATTTTATTCAACCTTTTTTTCATAAACTTAGCTTTGCTACTCTGCCTTTAACTCTCATAGAAAAATAGACAGGTTTGGGTTGGAAGGAATCTTGAAGATCATCTAGTTTCAACCTCCCTGCCCTAGGCAGGGACACTTTCCACTAGAGAGGCTTGCTCAAAGGGCCCACCTCTCAAGGCTGTCCAGGTCCCTCTGGATGGCATTGCTCCCTTGCAGTGCATCGACTGCTCCACACAGCTCAGTGTTGCCAGCAAACTTGCTGAGGGCGCACTCAGTGCCACTGTCCATGTCACCAACAAAGATGTTAAACAGCACTGGTCCCAATACTGACTGCTGAGCTCACCATTTGTTACTCATCTCCATCTGGACATTGAAGAGTTGACTGTAAGTCTTTAAATGTGGCCATACTGCCAAGTCCTTGTCCACCAAGTGCTCCATTATCTGGCTTAGTCTTTCCTTTTTGCTACTTCCCTTGCAGACTCTGTATTTTTTTCTCCAAACTTCTGGGCATATGTTGACAATACTTTTTAAATGGTCACAATCTGAGAGGAACTGTTCTGAAATGCAATTCAGTTGATTGTTAATAGTAGTCATCAGAATACTTTGTAATTATTCCTGTGAGAATACTTTTATAGATTACATGAAAGGATGATTGCAGAGGAAAATAATGGCTGTCTTGAGCGCCTGTTATTTATCTGGAAAGCATTTTTTAATAAAGGAATAGTTTCTGGCATACATTATGTAAATGTTGCATTGTTTCAAGTCCTTGTTCCTAGCTTCTCTTCTATCCAATTTTCTGAAATACTTGCCTTTGTTTTTTAGTGCCACTACATCTAGAAGCACAGAACTATATCAATTTGTGACAACTAGCACTGCTGGAGAAAGCATGACCATGATCTGGGAACTTGTCATACACATACAATTTCTCTTGTTTCTTGCCATAAATTAAATATAAATTATTTTCTTTCATGTTTCAGTCTGGCCTATTGCCATGGTTTCACCCCAGTCAGCAACCAAGTACCACACAGCTGCTCACTCACTCCCCCACCAATGCGATCAGGGAGACAAGTGGAAGGGTAAAAGTTAGAAAATTTGAGAGTTGACATAAAGACAGTTGAATAGGGAAACCAAAAGCCATGCACAGAATCAAAGCAAAACAAGGAATTAATTCACTGCTTCCCATGGGCAGGCAGGTGTTCTGCCTCATCCTTTGTAATGATTACTTGGGAAAACAAACACCATCATTCCAAACATCCACACTTTCCTTCTCCTTCCACCCACTTTATGTACTGGGAATGGTGTTATATGGTATGGAATATCCCTTTGGTTAGTTTGGGTCACCTGTCCATCTGTGTATCCTCCCAGCCTCCCAGGGACCCCCAGTTCCCTCACCAGCGTGGCAGCAGGAAAAGCAGAAAAGGCCTTGGGTCTGTGTAAGTCCTGCTCAGCAATAACAGGAACATCTCTGTATTATCAGCTCTGTGTTCACCACAAATCCAAAACACAACCCCACACTAACCACTGTGAAGAAAGTTAACTACCCCAGCCAAAACCAGCACACATATGAACGTATAATTCCACACAATCCCCTAGCATTGACATGAGTGTTGGGTAGCAAAATGAGTCAGTGAGCTAGTACAGAAAGTTTTCAAATTTTTACTTACTCAACCGAAGGCTAAAAATGAAAATACATACTGCCTATTTTGTTCTTACTATATGACCAAATAATATCTTATTTTTTAGAGAAGTTCTAGAACAATGACATAATCCTAATGGTACTCCATAGTCCCTCATCTCTCCTACTGTTTCACTAAGAGTAAGGTCTTTAATGACATGCCATACATGTTTAGCCAGTAGGAAGTTCCCTGCAATATTCTGTGTTATTCTTCTATCTGGTTTTCTTTGGCTTAAAGGAAGCTCATCAATAACTCTCTCCTTCTGAACAGAGATATGTCTATTTCTGTCAAAATTTACTGACTCTTTCGTACATAACTGATTGCACTCAGGCACTGGGATCCCCTAGACATAAAAATTATAAGGGAAATGTGATATTAATCCTGATATGAAAGAATTGGCTTATATTCACCGTTTCCATCTTGGAATGAGGAGAGCTGCCAGGCCCTGGTGCTGGAGTTGTCTGCACTCCCTTGGAGGAAAGATGCCTGAGGGCCAAATCTCCCCAGAGATAAGAACTCTCCTAAAACTTATGGTGACCAGAAAGTTACCCCCAACATGCCTTGCTTCTTTCATGGTAATAGTCCATATCCTGTTGGCTAACTGGTGTCCACCCCACCCCTGCCTTCCCTATATAAACCCCCTGTGAGTACCCCTGAGCTGGGGAAAAGCCTAGCCTCTGGTTCCCTTCACAGGGATGGCTGAATAAAGCTTACCTGTGGAATTCACCACGCAAGGCTCCCTCGTCTCTCTCCATCCCCAGGCTTGCCCAGGTGGTCTCATTTGAGCTGATCTCACAAAGAGCTGAATCACTACGAGCTGAAACCACTTCTAGCCAAAGTGGCTACACTTTTTGAGACCACCCGTTGCTCCGGAGAAGTTGCAAAGGCTCCTGGAAAGGCTCTTCCCTTGCGGGACGCTTTCTCTAGGAAGGTCACAACCTCGGTTAGCCCTTGGACATCCTCCGGAAGCGACACTGAAACATGTTATTACTGAATAAATCAGGTTTGCTGCTGCCAGCAAGAACTCAGTCTTTGTCAGGGCTAAATATAGTGCTCAGCAGAGCCTGACTTATCCTTAAAACATGGGGTTTTTCCAGCTATAGGGAAATCTCCTTCAGTTTCTCCTCCTTAAGAGCTCACTGTAAACTGAACAAAGAATAAAATCAGAGACAGGTTTGGGTTGGAAGGAACACAAACCAGGTCTGTGTGTCTGTGTGTGTGTACTTGGGTGGAGAAAGAAGATGATGAGCCTTGTCCTTAGGAACATGTGGCCATGCTCTGGTCCACTGCAATTCCTCTGACTCCTGCAAGACTCCAGCTAAACACTGATAAGTCCTGCAGCCTTGGAGAAATGGTGTCCCTGTGTCCTAGTTTGGCCAAGGATAGAATTAATTTTTTGTACTAGCTGTGAGAGGACAGAGCCTGGAGCTGTGTGGGCACCACCAAGATATTGTGCTATTCCATACCATCTGATGCCATGGCCATCACTCTCTCTCACTTCCCGGAAGGGAGGCACAAGTGGTGGTGGGGTAACGCTGGTCCTGACTGGAGGATCTGTCCCTGATTGTTCTATCATATAAAGGGGTCGCTTCCTGACAAGTCTGATGCAGAACAGATCTTCCCCTACCTTTAAACAAGGATTAAACTCCCATCAGAAAGGAGAAAAACTATGATTTAAATGAGTGAACTCTTGTTACCACAGGGAGAGCAAAAGTGTATCCAATCTCCCCAGGCTCCTCAAGTGTGGCACTATTCTATTCTAACTTGTTTTATGAGCTTTTCAAAGATGTGCATAGCTGGGTGACAGAATTTACTGTTGGTGTTTATGTGTACAGGGTAATAAAGTATAGGTCTGGTTGCAAGAAATTGCTGCAAGACTTTGAGACCAAGTACCTGAGGATAGAAGAAAAAGGCACACAAAATTTAATCTACCAAACCCACGATACCAACCCTACAATAATGTAGAAAGGACAGGTTAATTCCCTGAACGTCACAAATAAAATTAGGGAATATGAGCAGACCATTACTCTGTGGATGATTAATCCAAATCCTTATTCAAATACAGTATGAATTATCCAGTTTGATGGAATTGTTATCATCTGAGTCTGTACTTAATTATTCCCTGAAGTTTTTTATACTTGATTTCTGAATTTGTCCACTTTCAGCTTTAGGTCATTAGAGTCTTTTTTCCTTTGTTTGCCTGTGTTGCCAAATATTCCTTTCCCACTTACTTAACTATATGAGTAGTGACCAAGTAACTGCTTTGTAAGGTCCTTGCTGAGGAGAAGGCAGAACCTCCTCTTGACACCACTTAGGGCACCTCATGGACCCCTGCAATGGCCCCTTTGCCTGGCCACAGGAACCTGAGTTGCTCAGGTGGGAGCAGAGCAAAGAGCCACCTGAGCAGGGGCAGAGAGGAGAAGCAAGAGGAGGTGCAACTGCAAAGGGACTTTTTCTGGTGGAGAAAACCACACTACATTTTTGACTCAAACTCTGCTGTCCCCCATATTCATTCTGCTTTCTTTGTCTGCTGCAAGCCCAGGCAGGAATGGGGAGACATCATGGTACCCTGTGTCTTCTCTTTCCTCCCTCAGGCACATGGGGATTTCTGACACTTTCCAGTAGGCTGTTGTAAGAGACGGCCTGAAAATTCCTTATCTGCCTCATGATCATCGACAGAGACTGAAACCCTAAAAGAGGACTTTTGCACTAAAAAAATCCTGGCCTGGCTAAGGTGGGATTTTTGTCAAGTGTTGCCTGCAAGGTGCGCCCGCTGGAACAGGTTCTGCCTGGGCAAGGGGACTGCACTGAAGTGAGAAAGAATGATCAGTCCTGAACACTCCCTCCTGATCACAATCAACAGGCCTCACCAACAATAGTGGCAGATTTCCTCACCTCTTGGCCAGTTGCCCCCCACTTTTGAAAAGACTATAAAAGACCTTTCTCAATCAACCCCAAGGAGATCTCCCCACAGACGACGACAAGTCTATTGGCAAGAAGACCACGAGGGCTTCGTCTCATCTGTTGGTAGCAATTCCCCTCTCCCGTTCTCTCTCTCTCTCTTCCTCTACTTTGTTCCTTTATTTCTCTTTCTCTCTCTCTTCTATCGCATCATTGTGTTGTTGGCACTCAATAAAGGTGCACTGTTTGATTAAAGTTGATATCCCCTTTGTGCCTTTAGCATTTTGAGATTGTTAAACGAACCATCACAACCCCTGCTTGTGTTAGTGGATCGTGACAGTGGTCAATGACCCAAGCACAAAGAAACACATTCAGCACCAGTTTGTTCCTTGTACAGTGGTCTGACAGACAGCTGTAAGTTCTCCAGCAGCCGTGCACAAAAGGAGCTCCTTTCCTCAAACTCTGCGTAAAACTGTCCTCAACACACAGTTTCCATTTCATGGGCCCTTTGATCAGTCCTTTCCAGGAATCCTTCTAGGGATTTTGCTTATTGTTCCCAGGCATATTGTTTTTCCTGAAGTTCATATTTTGTTTTGGTTTTCAATTTGTTCACTTACCATGCAGATTTCCACTGTGTAAAAGTAGTTCCTTGTGACCAGGAAGATGGCTTTAACCAAGAAAAGTCTTACAAACATACAGAAAAATGTGGCAGATTCTGAGAAACAGAATAAAAGCTGCTTTTAAGATTTGTAATTTTAATTACTATTTCCTTTTGCAATTTATCTAAATTGATAATAGCTAAACCCATGAATCTGATAGCAGTACATACATCCTGGAATGAAGAGTAAACCACAAAGTAGAAGTCTGGGCATGAATCACTTATTTAATATCTATAACATTTCCTTAACTACAATTTAATGATTTGACAGGACAGGTCCAAAATAAATGCATTAATAAATAGGAAGAACAGCTGTGGGACTAGACCATTTTGAATTGGCAAAATGTCATGTATCTCGTGATGGTTGTGATCTTCTTCCAGTGTGTATACAATCTGTAATATGAGGCATGCACATTCCCCCCTATCTGAACTACAGCCTGAAAATCAGCCTGTAACAAGATTTAGATATATTGATGCTGATTTTTTTTCTTTTGGGTCAAGACCAGTTTTCACAACAGTTCTATGACCGAAATCTTAAAATAAGGAGCCATAAATGGAAAACAATACTTTGGCCTTGAAACTCACTGAATCTTTATTTAAGCAAGGTTTACTTTTCCATTTTGAGTCACATATTTAACCTGCCTCAAAAAGTGAGAACTGCAATCAAACATCAGTTCTGTACAGCATTACACTTTGAGGAACTAAAGATCCAAATCCAGTTTGGAATCCCGTGTCTGTTTCAGGGCTCTTATCGGTGACATCCAGATGTATTAAAATGCTGGCCTTGGCTGATCTTGGTGGTGAAACAGTAGTTAAATACTGATTGCCAAATGAATATGATGAGGAATTGTAATCCGAGCAAATAATACAACAGGAATAAACAGCAGAAGAGAAAATAAAAAAAGGTGAAAGATGCAAGGAGTTTGTTTAATGATAATGGCTGTGAACTGTGGATGTCCATCCAAAAGAGCATATAGCAGTGCTGCAGAGTCGCTGGCAGAGTCGCCAGCAGAGGAAGATAAAAATAAATGAGATTTTAAATAGATAAAAGTAGCATGTTTATGGAGAAAAAATAATTGGTAGATATAGAAAACTGGAAATTACTGTTTAGAAAAGCAGTAATGGAGAAAACCAACCTCAGAGCTACAATAAATGTATTAAAAAGGAGCTCACAGTAGATTGTCATTACAATGTAAATAAATGCCAATCTGTGCTGCTAATACTTGAAAAGATCCCTCCTAAAACAAAAGAGGTAATCATAATTCTGCTCAATACTCTCTGACTGGAAGCTACTTGTAATAGTTCCATTTTATATCTATTAGACCCTTGGGTGTAGCATATAAACTAATAGCACTGTTGCTGTCTTTAAAACGACAGGCTAGTGCCATATGTATGAATATATTTACGCATTTATATACTCAGTGAGATGGCAGAAAAAAAGGCATTGGTACAATTGCAAGCACTTCTTTGGCAACATTCACTGGTGATTGTGACAAACTCATTTTGAGGGACAGTGAAATTTCTTTGCTGCAAAAAATCCACCAGAGCCATTACTAAATCCTTGTTTAACATAAAACCTGTAGCAGACAGAACTAGTGATGTTTAGGCTTTCTATCTAATAGTTCCACTTCAGTGTCCTGATAAACTGACTTGAATGAGTCAGCCAAAGACACAGTTAGAAGAACACCTTGCTATTCAGTTTCCCAGGTGTGATTAGAAGGCAAACATATTCACAGTAAGCTCCTGAGATTTCATGCATTCCCCTTGGTATCTTAGATGGGATTGCACAATCATGATGAGCAATCCTGCCAAAAGCATTTGTGAGACACACTGCAAAAATGGTATTGTGAGGTCAAAAGATTATTTACCTTGGATGGAGGATCAGTGTGAAGAGGTTTGCAGATGACGACCCAAGGTCTCTTCTCTGCTTTTTCTATAGTAGCCAGTCTGATTGCAAGGTGTGTTTGGGATCTGTTCCCAGGAGATTGTTTCCCAGCGAACATCCTTCTTACTCTGAGGATGCCATCCCCAATATTGACCTTTTCTGGGCTCCTTATATGCACAGCAGTTTCTTGTTGGTGCTTTGTTTGGAATAAAGAGGAACACTGTGACCAGAGAAGGGAGTAAGGATAAGTGCAAATTCTACTTTCCTTTACTTTTGTAAGTAAAGTCCTTATGGAGGCAGCACCACCTGAAGGGATGGGCATGGGGAGAAGAGAAACAGAAAGGTGCAGTGCATAGGGAAGCTTCACCAAGTAGCATGCCACAAGTATGGGAACAGCAGTACTACCGGCAGTGTGAGATACATTAATCCCCATTATTGTTTCGTGCATTTATAAATATCAGTGCTGAAGTACATTCAAAAATCAATACCAAAACACCATAAGTTTACTTACATAAATTTGCTTATATATAAAAGATTTGACAATACACATTGACAAACATTACTAGAACCACCATCCCCCACTGAACCTGGGGGATATAAAGCCATGACAACTGAGGTTTAATTCACTGGGTTTTGGTTGCTTTTCTTCTCTAATCTCAAGGGTTTACACACTGATTCAGTTCATACTACCCATAACTCTCCCAATTCAGATTAGACCATAAGTTATCTGCGACTATCACAGTAAATCTGTGACACTTTCTTCCCTCTGTAAGAAATTACAGTGGAATCCCACTCAAAGAGCTTTCCAAAAGCAGTATTTGGGTAACTATACCAAACAGTCTGAAACCGGAATGTTTTGGAGAAAGATATTTTAAAAAAAAGGAAACACACTGTAAAAAGTCATCTAGGTAACTACATGCCTATATCTCATCCCACAGAACTTCCTATTAACAGCATATTCTATTAACAACATATTCTATGTTTTGATTGTTCCAGTCAATATCTGTAGATACAAAAAAACTTTGCATGGAGAGCAAATGAAATCTGCAGGTTAACAAAGATGAATCATGAAATACAAGAAACTGGAATTTTCTCCATTGCTGTTAATATATACATATATTTCTGGATGACTTATCTAGATCTTATCATATTCCTCTCTTGCTTGTTCTACAAAAAAATCTATTCAATAAAAGTAAAACAGATATGGAGTAAATATTATTCTAACAGCTACATGTTTCTAAAGTCTGTCTCTGTAATGACATGAAATATCACTGCAGTGTTAATATAACTATTAGATAGCCATCTCATGACTTTTACCTCTATGGTCACTTAATTTTCCAGAAGAAATTTATCATTTTCTATTAATATTTAATACATAAAGTCACTGATTTCCCCCTCACAGTTATGACATCTCTAGTTTGAGCTTCTATTTTTTTTCCCGTTTTAACTCTCTCTTCCTTGCATTATTTTGTAACACGGTGCATTTGCATTGACAAGCAGAAGCAGCATAGGAGCAATCATTGCTAAGCGAGATGTTTTGCTCTTCTTGTACATCTTCTCTGCTGTGAAGTGTATCCATCTGAACACAAATGGTTTCCTCTCACCTTCCTTGCAAATATTTTCAGCAGTGTCTTCAAACATGTAAGTCGGCAAAAGCACCGTGCTCTTGCCATCAAGATGTCAAAGAAGCAAGGGAACTCAGCTAAAACAGAGGTGCAGGCGAGGATTTAACTGAGGTGCAGAGGTCTGAATCCCAAGTGGACAGACATAAGCACTGTTGTCCAAGGTCTCAGTCAAGTACTTCAACTCCAGAGAGAGCAGGAGTTCAAATGCATCTCAGCCATTGAGTGTGAGGATATTTCAGACTGTCTTTTCAAGACAGATGCCTGCTCCACATTGTGCCCTTGGTGGGGCATGTGGTCATCTTGCTTTAAGCACCAATTTTTATCCTGAGTGCCAATCAGTCTGAAGTACTGCAGCATGTAACTCCCAAGCATTTAAATGCCTGGGAAGATCCAGGCTCATAAAAATAACTATTGTTACCACCATTATCCATGGATCTTTATTATTTCATTTTTACAGAGCTTGTTTCCAAAACAACCTTTTAGATGCATGAGTTGGTTTTTTTTTTTCCTTGCATTTGTTAGTGCTTGCTGTAGTTTTGACATCAAAGATAGGCTAAATGCAGAATGTCCACAGTGACAACCTCTTCTAAGCCAGTCACCCTCACATCTCTTTATAGTCAGTGGCATGGAAAAGGGCCCTGCTGGGGCAGGATTTATCTGCCTTCTTTACATGGCTAATTTAGAAGGGGAGGAGTGGCAGTCCATAAATATTCATTTCCCTCCATTGCCTGTAACAGGACCCCAACACCTAGTTTGGGAGGACACACACACCTTAGATGAATCAGATGAATTGGGTCAGGTCAGATGAATCTCACTCCTCAATATGTTCCTGGTTACTTTGTACAGAGAGAAGCACAACGCCGTGACTGATACTTTATAAATTCAGACTCAGGAAACAAAAAAAAATCAACAGTTGATTGTTCTTCCTAAGAACGTGCACTTAAGGTCTGCTCACACGGCTCCATACGACTGAGTTATGCTGCTTTGTGTGGGTGATGGCATTTTCAGTGTCAGGAGAACATCCATATCAGATGAGCAATGATATGTTGTGAATCTGTGATAACTCAAGGCTTGTGATTGTGTGAACTTACCCTTTGTTAAACAGAACTTGCAGAACAGCTATAACGATGCCATGTCAACTACTAAAATTAGAACTTGTATTTTATTTCTGCTGCTTTCCTCCTCTATTTTGTGTCCTCCCTGTAAAAGCACATCCAATGTTTATTCCTTCTTATAGTGTATTTGATTTATTATTTTATCAGAGACTGGTTTTTAATCTGTTTTCTTTTTATCAAATGGTAATCCTTATGCTGGCCACAGCAGAATTGCCCTGAGCAAACCCTAATCCCTATGTGTTGGTTATATTTCACATTAATGATTTTATGAATGAAAAATATATATCTCTCACATTCAGAGGAGAAAGTCCTTTTCCAAAGGATATGAACATGTGACAAAGAAAGATGTGTGCACATTTCAAATGAAGTTTCTTACTGTGTTCAAGAAAAATAGGCATTTTCTGTGTCAAACTTTGGGTTAAGGCATAGATGTTCCACATTCTAGATCCATAAGAAACTTTGGATTATTATTTTCAAAATGCCATTCCCTTCTTCCCAATTTATGTGTCTACCTTCTGTCTGTTTCTGGTATGTGTAGGATGAATATTCCACTTTGAAAACAGCACTTGTAACAGTGAATGGAATTTTGCGTGCAGTCATCTCAATTTTGATATTTAAAATTTCTGACTGTATTTACAAAATACAGCAATACGATGTTGCATTTGTTGTCGGTTATTTTTTGAAACATAGAATAATGGAAATTATCTTTTAATAACATAGAAATTAAGTTAACATAGAAATTGTAGCTAAATATACTATGATCAGCTATGTTTCTCATTATTTTCTGGCCTAACTCTGAATTCTTTAGTTCTAAAACTGGTAACACCGATCCTCTTTTGCAACACAGAGGGGTCTGATTCTTCTGAGTAAATTATCATAATTTAACAAAGAAATAATAATTTATTTCTAGATATACCAAAGAAGAGCTCTTTCCGAACATCTCCAGTACACTGGTGAGCTTTTCTAGTCAGTTTGTAAACCATGTTTGCAATCTGGGAGGTGCTAGAGATGCAACAGGGATGTATGAGTGGATGTCCTGGTGCAGTAAAGTGGTTCTTGTGCAAAAATTGCAAAGCCAAGATGTGCCATAGAATACAGTTGCTTTAAACTTCTATACTTTCTTTAAACTTCTATACTTTCAGCATTCTGTAGTCCCCTAAGTGTGTATTACTAAGCACCTGGTCAGTAAAATGCATTTGATGTGAATGTCAAATAGATTAAATATACACACTTCCTAAGAAAAATTATCTTCAGTGTTGCATGTAATTAGGAAAATGCATAACCTTAGAAAGACACCAGCCCAGGATTTTGTAATCACAAACCATTTTTCTGATATAAACTCAAACCCATTTGTATTCATCACTACTTCATTCATGCCCTTGGAGTTGTAAACTTTTTCTAGCAGATCCTGTCACTGTGTTTATTTATGTAGTATTAAGCATTATCTTACTTCTCACGTCTACTGACAATATTTGATAGCAATACTTACTTCAGCCATCTAAGAACTACTTGCCTGCTTGTTCTAGTTGCTCAGAGCCTTTTTGTAATCATTGGAGAGAGCTGGTGCCTGCAAGGGGAAATCTCCTTAGATGTTAATTTCAGGTCGTGATAAATTGCTCTCTAAAGGTGTCTCCATTGACTGTGGAAGAAGACGGCTTGAAAGTATGAGGGATGCACTACCCACTGAATTTCATGGGCATTTTGCAGGGAATATATCCACTCTTAGGAGCTCACTGCAAATTCAGAGCCAGGCTTACTGGTTATTCAGACACAGAACAGTTTTTCAATCACTGCAATAACTTTCTTGATTTCCTACTGGTCATGTCTATACTGAAGATACAGAGCATGAAGTCAGGACCCCAGGACCACTCACTTCAGTAGTCAGATGCTACACATAGCATGCAAATTCACTTTGAAAAAGGATAGGTGAGGAGTGAAATATTCTATAATCCTGTATTAAAGTTATTACTGAAGACTCACTGGAGAGACTTTGCAGCAGGCTGAGTTTGCACAAACTCAGAGCTGCCTGGGTTGATTGGTTGGAATTGGATGAGGGTGTTTGGATTCTCTTGGTTCAATGAGGTCTGAAGCCTGGCTAAAATCCTGGTTTGGGTTTGCCATTGGCTAAGCAACTAGTGGGTAGTCAGATCTAAAAACTGTGCTTGCTCACAGCTCTTAGACATTGTGTCTCTGTTTCATGTATATCTACCTGAGCTTTCTCTTACTGTGACCCTCTGCATTATAAGTATTATTATCAAAACTGTGGGACTGGCATGTGCACTAAGCTACCTGTAGAAATACATAAGCATGAAGCTTCATGTAGTTACAATGCTGGGCTTTGCAACCAGTCAAATTTTTGAACTACTTTCCCCTCAGTAAGTCAGTTCTCAAGCAATCAAGATTCTTTTGGTTTCTGTTACTGCAAGAGCAATGCAGTTCACATCAATGATGAATCTGTTGTTCTGAATTCCTTACTTAAATGAGCCCAAGGGTTCTTCTCATTACCTGGAGTCCAGAGAAATTGTCCGTGCTTCTGTCTCCCAGAAGAGCACACTAAACAGAACCCAGGTTTCAGTGCTTCTGAACATTGGTTCTCCATATAATATTTTTGTCACCACTTCAGGAAAGTTTTGTAATTGTTTTACAGTAGTTGTCCAGAGGAACAATTACTAAATGCAAAGATGGCTAAACTAAGTGACATTTGCTAAAACTGAACAGAAGATGAGTGCAGCTGAAGCACGAAAAGCAGCTACTGGGGTTAAAAGAGTCATTACTAGACTCAGAGAAAGAACTGGAAAATTTTTAAGAGTTGACAAGAATGAAAAGCCTGTGGCCACTGTGAACTTCTCAGTCCTTTGAACTGAAAGAATCAGAATCTGAGGTAGACTTGATGTACAGCAGGTACTTGAGAGCCCAAAGACTCTGGTGAAGTCTTGTTTAGGAGTACTAAAAATTACTGCTTTGTTCTGCACAGAAGTGTATATATTCAGTGGAGCTTTTCTATTAGAGGACAGGCTGTCTTTGTTTCAGATGCTGACTGCTCAACTGCTTGCTACCCAGATTCGTCACTTTGGCAACAGTGTACACGCTGAAGAGTTACCCAAGCATTCGTTATGGGCTCATGGTTCCCATTTTCCCTTCCCTCATTTCATTTATAAAACCACTTGAAATAACTCAGCTGGATAATGGTGATTTTTTCTGTCTTTTGATGTGATGTATGGACCCAGTCTTTTCATAAAAGTTTGCATGACAAGCACTGGTGGTAGCCCAAGCTCAATGTTATGTTTAGCCCATCAGTTCTCAAGATCTACTTTGCCACCCCCCAAAGCTTACAAGTCTTCTCAAAAGTCCATGACTCATGGCTCAGGTATTTACAGCTTAACTCTCTCCCAAGAAAGAAGTACAGCATGGAGAGAGAGATTTCTGCACAAAGAACATATGGGATTTTGTGATCAGCAGAAATTTTAAGAATCATGCAGCTCTCTTCACTTAGTTAGACTTATTTGCAGTGTATTTTTATTAAAGAAATATTTTCATTGGGGCAATCTCAATAGGCAGACAAATTTTATATATTGTGGAGATTTTTTTGGTAAGTTGGAAACCATTTTAGATACTCTGAGAAGCTTCAAACCACTTGGAATGTACATACTTTGTAAGTTGTATTTTTTCCTAATAATTTCCCTGTCTTTGTAATATGTCTGAATTAATACACACACTTATTTTTTTCTTTTATGTACCTGAGGTACCACCAAATGTGATAGTCTATCTATTAGCTTTCAAGGCAGATTTCAAATTCAATGAGGATTTGTTACTCTGGTCCCACCTATCACACCTCAAGTAGGCTGTTACCTGGGCTTCCAATTGCAATTAAATAACTTTTTCCCCTCGGAGTTCAGAATTTGTGGTTAAATAAACTATGAGTTGCATAGATTGGAAGTCATTAAGAGCTGGCTTGTGTCATGTTATTTTATGTTATGTTATATTATAGCTGTATTATGTCATAGCACTTGTTGTATAACAGTTGTGCAAAGGCAATCTGTAGGGGTTTTTTGATCCATGAGAATGAATTGAAAATGAACAATAACATTTAATCCCAGGAGCTTGTACATTAGCATCCTATGCAAAAATCTATGTTCTTGCACAATTAAAGTAGGTAATTTCATGGGAATCAATACAGTTTCTCAAGATGCATGCAGTTGTGTAATTAGTAATTAAATTACATCTTTTCATCTTTCAAATATTTTATTTCATTATTCCAGCCAGACTGCATAATAGGAGGAAAATGCTAGTTTTATCCTAGAATTTCTATCCCAGAAATTCTGAAGGAAAATAGGAGTGACACAATTTTGGCTGAGAATCATCTGAGGTGTCTGATCTGGTCACCCTAAGTTCCCATACGAGACAGGGAGGACAGCCTGTAGTGCTCAGGGGTGAACCTTTGAACTCAAGTGTGTGTCTCCATAACCACTCTGGAGATGTGAGCCCCTGAGGGTGCCGATTTCTCTCCCCTGGGTATCAAGGACCTCAGATCTGTATGTTTACATTGACTGTGTAGTTAACTGGGAGGAACCCTACAGTATATTGGTGCCACATAGGTCAAACACCAGTGAGTTGTAACTCTGATAATGTTTTCCTGCTCAGTCCTCCTGTGGGAAGATGCATCTCTGCCCAAGAATTTTGGATACAGTTGATTTTCAAAACCCCATGTATTCCAAGCTAATTGCTGCGAAACCTACTTGTTTTTTGTACTTATTACTTAAATTCTAGTCCGTTTTTAATTTTTCCTGACAAATGAGTCCAAGGAATAAGCTCAGAAACAAAGCAAGCAATGTTCCTGAAACATGCTACTATGAATAAGTAGCAAATAATACTCCACCATATTCTGTGCATTTGACTTACTGTGTGAGTAATAACCTGCTGAGCATTAGAAACATCTGTGACTATTAGAGACAGAAATACGAATTTTCTCTTGTCATATTCAGCAAAAAGGAGGAGGACAGAAATTTGATTTATTTTAATTTAGACTGGTTTATACTGTTATTGCCTGTTTAGATTTTCTCTTGTGTTTTTTGGAAGGAAAGAGAAATTTCACAGCTCAACCAAAGATGAAATATTAACTCTTTTCCCTTCAGTTTTATTTAATTTCTCCCTTGCTCTGGCCTTATATAAATTTTCATTGAAAAATTACTAAATTAAAATTACCTTTTGGACTTCTCCTATCTAGGAAAAAGGAAATTTCAGGTCAGTATAATAATTGTTTGAGAATATCTTATTTGCCAAAATGTGACCCAGTCCTGTGAGCTTGCAAACAGTCAAAAGTTGTATTTAAAAAACCAATAATTTACCCCTTCCTATCCCATGGAAGGGTACTCAGCAAACAGCAGCTATGGCTGAGCTTTTCCCCCATGGATAAATGTCAAGTACAATGGCAAATAGTCTCCAGCCAATCATGTAACTATCTCAAGTTTATAGTCCATGGACTTTCTCCAAAAACATTCACGAGTCATAAGAAAGACTCAGAGATCCCTGTGGCTGTGGCTGAGTTGATAGAGTTTCACTTTGTGCTCCATAAAACCTTTCCCAGTCCTACCATATGGAAGTGCTTCATAGAATAAGAGGATGTTTCAGTTTGGAAGGTACAGGGATCTGGAGATGATCTAGTCCCATGCCCTGCCCAAGCAGATATAATAGTTGTTCCCTAGGCCCCTATCAGAGAAAGGGTAAATCTTTCTCAGGGCATTGAAACATTACAGGGCAACAAGGACAGAAAGAATTAAAAATAAAAAAACCCAATAGAAATCATGTAACTATGTAAAGCTTCAAGTTGAAGATATGGAAAAAAACTTTGAGAGCAATTTTGATTAACCTCTGTGGAAAAACACTGAGGGTGGCAGCACTGTCTTCATCTTTTGAAGTATCTTTTGAAGGCTTCATGAAACTTCTGTTTAGCTAAATACCTGCTCTACGTTTCAGAGGGAAATCATGGAATCACAGAATGGGTCGGGTTGGAAGGCACCACAGTGGGTCATCTGGTTCAACTTCCCTGCTCAAGCAGGGTCATCCTAGAGCTGTTTTTGATTCAGCCCAGGACACAGTTGGCTTTCTGGACCGTGAGCGCACATTGATGGATCATGTTGAGCTTCTCATTAAGCAACACCTCCAAGTCTTTCTCCTCAGGGCTGCTCTCAATCCATTCTCTGCTCAGCCTGTACTTGTGCTTGGGATTACCCTCAGCCACACACAGGATCATTCACTTGGCCTGTTGAACTTCAGGGGATTTGCGCAGGCCCCACTCTCAAGGCTCTCAAGTGTGGTGCCTGTGTTACTCAGAAGTCAGGCCAGGTGATCTAATGATACCCTGTGGCTTTAACCATTTAAAACTGACACTGAGCTCTTGCTGATTGGGAGTAGTAATACCATCAATGCTCCAGAATTTTCCTAAACTTCAAAGACCATCACTCACATCTTCTCTTATTCTCCCTCGCTTTTATGAGGAAAAAAAATTGTTCTGCACATCTCTGAAAGAATTCAATGGGGAAAGGAAATAGTGAGTAAGAATATCCATACATTGCTAAGTTCTCCCTTAATTGACTCAGAGATAAAAACCTTATTCTATATCCATTTGGAATCTCTGACACCAGATAAAAGAGAGATTTTCAGCATTTTTATCATGCATGTATAATAAAAGATGTGTTACAACAAGAAAGGGTAATAATGACATTATTAGGGGGAAATGAAAAAGAAAATATATTTTTTTTCCTCATAATTTGTTCTAAATTGTCATCTTAGTTAAGCTATGGCTAATACTGATTAATTCCTACCAGCTGTCTTGCTTCTTTTTTAAGGCACTGACATGAATGCAAATGCATAATTTGTATATTTAGTACATAACACATACACTTATACAAATCTGATCCACAGTGAGTTGCTAACGTTTGTATTATATTTCTTAATATGCTTCTTGAGTTTTAAAATTCTTATCTTCTGTTTTTTGTGAGAGATATGACATATCCTATCCTGACATTCCATCAAATATGTAAAAATTCACAAAAGGAAATCATCTTTTGTCAACTGCAATAAGATTGATAGCCTGTTGTTTTCACATCCACAAAAAAATTACAGTTTTTATTTAGCAGTGAGAACCATTAAAAGAGTGGAAGTTATTTGCCTTCATTTTACTGTAGTAGAGTTGAATATGCAATATTTAGTTCAGTTTGCTAACTGCACCTCTTGAATGAATAGTGTTTATTGTCATTCTCTGAATGAATAAGCAGTATTTGTCACCTAATTTGTCAGATTCATCAGCTAATGCTGCAATACATGAGTATATTCCCAGGCAAATTTTTATTTACAAAAATAGAATTTGTAACAAAGGTGCTTGAAAAGCAGTGAGAGACAGATACATCTACTCCCATTGTAAATGTCCAAACTCACCAGAAATGCCCCATTCCAAATTTGCTTCCAGTATAAATTCTGCTTGCCTGGAACATCCACAAGAAGCACATTACTTACTGCAATTCCGCATCTAAGCACTTAATATTGAAATGGTACAAATTATTAATAAACAGCATGCAGTCAGATGCTGAAATTTTCACGAAACAATCAACTTCAGTGATAACAATCTAAGCTGATAGCAGTCTAAACTTTTGACAGATGCTGAAAGAACACAATCAGGCCTTCAGGAAAGCCTCTCTTGACATTTTAGAAAAAAATAGCAGTATACTACAAAGCACCGTTTGAGTTCTACGGACAGTTCATTTAGTCCAAAAAGGATTTGAAAAGAGAGCTCCTCAAACTTGTGATGATAATTGCAGAAGCCTTCAGAGATGTTAATAAGTTAACTAATTAACTGTTCAAAATAATGCATGCATGCTATGACTGAGAGTATGACTCAACAGAAAATCAAGGGCTTGATAAAAGCAGTGGTAGCAACAGATTCTGCATTTCTTTCCTGTTTGATATTATTGTTGTTGCTGTTGTTGTTATTTATAACAGGTTTTCCAATGAGGACTGGGCATCAAAAAGACAAATGTGAAAAGCTGTTCCCAGAAGAGGATGTGCCCTGCCTGAGGGCACAAAGGAGTACTGAGGTTTCCAGAGGCAGCAGGTCCTTTCACTTCACCTTACTCTTGATCAAACCACCAAAGTTGCCAGTCAAATGAAGCTTGAGGCAGTTTTGCAACGAGCTCATTAGTGATGGAAATTAATGTCTTTTTGGCAAAAACCATCAGTCTGAAATGCTGATTACAATATTTATTCTTTCACCGACAAAACAGATGCTGTAAGCTGCATAAAATTGTCCCTTTCTTTTAATATAAATCAGTCATACAGGGATATATAAAGGAGGCATCTGTTCTTCAACTTCTATTAGTCTTAGAAGGTGCTAACTTTCATGTGAATGGGTAGAAGTGGTTCATTATCAATATCTGCAGCATGTGACCTAATTTTAAATGGGTAACAAAGGAAATCTGTATTTTCCAAAGATGGATATGATAGCAATATATGTTGTCTTTCACAGCCAGAAATACACAGAGAGGGGCACTAGAGTTCTGATGCAGATTGGTCTGAAGGATTTTTTCCTGTTCTGTTTAAAACATTGAACACAACCTTAAATAGGACTTCAGCACTTTCTGGGGCTAAGACATAAGAGAGAAAAGCCACTTCCCTTAATAAAACATTTTTTAATGGGGAATTGGTGGGGAAAAACCCCATCAACACTGAATATGTATTTTTTTATAATTAAGAAATCTACCTAAATCAGTTTGCCATCTGTCTCTCTCTGTCTCTCATCTTAGTATTTCATCTTCCTTTGCCTCTTAATAGCTTTTATATGCTTCTAGTACAGCTTAAAGAAGCAGTATATGGTCCCTCTCCTTCCTCCAGAATGAAGGCTTTGTGCCAAAACACAGAACCAAATAGGAAATTTCCTCAGTCTACATCAATCGAGACAAAACTGTAAGTTCACTTGATTCACTCCTCCTGTGAAATGGCCAGAGGTGCACAATTCCCTTGTGACCTGCCTTCCCTGTGGTATGGCTGCTTTATAGAGACACTAAAGGTATGGTATTCACAGCACATCTACCCTGTGATAGTAAACAGCTGCATTATCTGAAAAGGCTAATTCAAAGCATGATGTGCCACACATAATCATAGAAACTGTGTGAGAAAAAATGCAGAGTGAGCAACCTGTTGCTGTGACTGGCATATTCACAGGATATTGCAGGACTCAATTGGCTTTTGGAGTAAAATAATATGATTTCGCTGTTTTGACACCGTGTCACTTGAAGGTAGTAGAACTATTTGAGTGATGTCACTCTGGAATGACATCTATTTCCCACACCCTGTTGTTGACAACAGTAAAAGTCAGTAAAAGTTTTCCTGTTTCCTCTTAGTACGAGACAATTGAAATATTTCTATAATTTTGTAAAATTGTACAGCCTTCCTTGCATATAGAGGAATAATGCACAAAGTTCTGCAGATGGTTGAAGGATCTTAACACGGCCCAGATGATCCTAAATTGCCCATTGATATTTTTATTTTCTTTAAATCTGTTATGCCTTCCCTTTCTGTGTTTCTTGGCTGAATGATTAAGGTCAGCCACTTTTCAGCCCCAAAGGCATAAAGCAATGTTTTGCTATTGTGCAATTAATGTTTGCATTTTTTTTTTTTTAGTTCACAGATTTTGTTTTTTGGATTTAGTTACACTATTAACATTCCCCCTGCCACAGCAGACTACACATGCTAAGTAAGTCCATGCACAAAATTTATTTCTTCTATCTAGGAAATAACAAAAAAAGTGAAGACATCCTTTCAATCCAAAAAAATTTTCTCCAAGCAGGTGTTGATTGTGTGAAATTTTCACCCAGATTCAGAAATCTTAGTAGTGCCCTGCTTTCTGAAAGGTGATGTGCAACATTTTCTCAGGATAAGGACTGTCAGATTCTCCCTTTAAAGAATCTCTTATTTTGTAACTGAAATTATCAGATCCATTGCAGAAAGAATAGGCTTCCTTGGTCTTGCTGTGATTTCTTCATTTTTATTCCTCAATCCTACGCAAAGGTAGTGTAACTATGAGAGCTTGCCTTGGATGGTCATGCTATTGTATACCTGCAGCAATTTACCATGCTTTTCTCAGTTTTGACAAGTAGTTACAGCAATCACTACAGCATTGTTGAGAACCAGCCAGTCAGGCTTTTTAACTGTTCCTTAAAACACATGAGATGTCCAAGCAGGGAGGCAATCACTACAAGACAGACAGAAGTAGCCCAGAAAAGCATATGCCATTTTTTCTTTCTAATTTTCAGTTAAATAACAAAAATAATAATGTTTAGTTCAGGTGTGCTTTAAGTTTGCTTTTTTCCCCTAGGAGTATTTTTCTAGGAAGCCTCCCAGAAAAATGTATTTTTTAAGGATGTGAAACAGAAAAAGGAGGACTATGAAGTCAAAAATCAAAGTAGAGGCAGCTTGAAAGTCACCAGTATTGTGTGACAGTTTCCAGCATATTATTCACACCTCAAGATTATCACATTAGCATAAAAACAGCTTATAGGGAGAAAAAAAAGCATTTGCAAGAACTTTTACTAAAGTCAGCATGATGTTCTGTGGGACTGGTGGTTAAATGGACTGGTTCCTGTCGATTGTGCTATCACTTCAGTGTGTAAAACCAATTTGCTTGCAAGCAGTCCATATGTCATTAGCATTACAAGTGCTACAAGAAAATAATTAGCTTCTAGTGTACTCTATAGCTAAATCACTAGAGAAGAAATGATCAATAAAACAGTCAATAGCAAATTTTTTTTTTCCTATTTTATTAATGCTGTTAGAATTCACACACTTTCCAATCTGGTTTATCTGCACATCATGAGACATTTCATGTCACGCTACAACTTCCATCACAATGACACTGATCACATAGCTATGCAATATAGTTGATAGAGGCCAGCTGTCTAAATCAGTAGGTGTCTGGGAAATCAGTAATTTTTTACATATGTAAAAATTACTCACACAGTGTTATGAGGTGCTGAGCTCAGAAAGGTCAGGTAAAAAACAAGGTACCAGAGGTCTTATCATACATGACAGAATATTCACAGAATCAGATAATGGTTTGGATTGGAAGCTACCTTAAAGATTACCCAGCTCCAACCCCCTAACGTGGATACCTTCCACTAGACCAGGTTGTTCAAAGCCCCATCCAACCTGGCCTTGAGCCCTTTCAGGGATTGGGCATTCATAATTTCTATGGGCAAACTGTTTCAGTACCTCACCACCCTCACAATAAAGAATTTCTTCCTAGTATATAATCTAAACCTAGCCTTTTCTATTTGGAAGCCATTCCCTTTTGTCTTATCAGTACCTGCCCTTGTCAAAAGTCTCTCTCGAGCTTTCTGGAAGTCTCCCTTTAGGTACTGGAAGGTTCTATAAGGTCTCCCCAGAACCTTCTCTTCTCCAGGCTGAACAACTCAAACTCTCTTGACCTGTCTTCAGATGAGAGGTGCTCCAGCCCTGTGATCATTTTTGTGTCCCTCCTTTGGATTCACTTTAAGAGGTCCATTTTCTTCTTATCTTGGGGTCTCCAGAGCTGGACACAGTACTACAGGTGGCATCTCACAAATGCAGAGCAGAGGAGCAGAATCACCTCCCTTGCCCTGCCAGCCACTCAGTTTTTGATGCAGCCCAGGATACAGTTGGCTTTCTGATCTGTGAGCACTCATTGCTGGGTCATGTTGAGCTTTCTGTCCACCAACCCCAGTTCCTTCTCCTCAAGGCTGTTGTCAGTCCACCCCCTGCCAAGTACATATTTGCACTTCAGCTTGTATATGCAGGACCTTGAACTTGGCCTTGTTAAACCTCATGAGGTTTGCAAAGGCCCACCTCTCAAGCCTGTTCAAGTCCTACTGGAGGGCATCCCATCCATCCAGTATGTCTGGAGGTCACGTTGCTGAGGTTGCACTCGATTCCACTGTCCATGTCAGCAACAAAGGTGTTCAAGAGCATTGTACCCAATACCAAGCCCTCAGGAGCACTGCTGGTCAGTGCTCTCCACCTGAACCTCTGGCCATTGACAGCAGCTCTTTGAAGGTGACCATCCATCCAATTCCTTACCCACAGAGTGCTTCATCTGTCAAATATGTGTCTCTTCAGTTTAGAGACAAGAACATTATGCTGGACAGACTGAAATGCTCTGCACAAGTCCAGCTGGATGACTCCAGTTGCTCTTCACTTACTCACCAACACTGTAACCCTGTCATAGGCCACCAAATTTGCCAGGCACCATTTGCACATAATGAAACCTTGTTGGCTATCAAAAATCACCACCTGATTTTCCATTTGCCTTAGCATAGAATTCCATGGACAATCTGCTTCATGATCTTGCCAGGCCCCAGTGTGAAACTGACTGGTCTGTAGTTCTCCAGGTCTTCCTTTTTTTCCCTTTTCAAAAATGGGGGTTATGTTTACCCTTTAACCAGTCATGTGGACTTCACCAGACTGTCATGATTTATCAAATATGATTAATAGTGGTTTAGTCACTTCTTCAGCCTATTCCCTCAGGACCCCCAGATGCATGTCATCAGGTCTCATGGACTTGTGAAGCTCCCAGATCAGACCAGATCTTCTCCTACAGCAGGTGGTTCTTCATTCTCCCAGTCCCTGCCTTTGCCTTGTACAAGTGGGGTGGTGTGTCTGGAACACTTGTTAATGAAGACAAGCAAAACAAGCATTTATTACATCAGTTTTCTCCATAATCCAGGGAATCAGGTCTACAATCTCCTTCCAGAAAGGGCCAACATCTTCCCTCCTTTTATGACCAGTGTAAATATAGAAGTCTTTCCTGACATTCCTGGCCAGATTGAATTCTATCAGAACTTTAGTTTCCTTAACCTGATTCCTGGGTGCTTGGACAACATCTCTGTATCTCACAGGATACCTGTCCTTGCTTCCAGTCCCTGTAGGCTTCCTTTTTGTGTATCTGCCCAGGAGCTCCTTATTCACCCACACAGGCCAGTTTTTGTCTGACTACGTCTTTGTTGGGATGCATCACTCCTGAGCTTGGAGGAGGTGATCCTTGAATATTAGCCAGCTTTCTTGGGTCCCTCTTCTCTCCAGGACTTTATCCCACAGTACTCTACCAGACTGCCTGAAGAGACCAAAGTCTGCTCTTCTGAAGTCCAGGTTAGTGAACCTGTGCACTGTCCTGGCTTCCCCAAGGATCTTGAACTCCACCATTTCATGGTCACTACAGCCAAGGCTGCCCTTGGAGTTCACATTCCCCACCAGCACCTCCTTGTTGGTGAGAGCAAGGTCCAGCATAGGAACTCTTCTCATTGTCTTCTCTATCACTTAGAGAAGGAAGTTAGCAACACAGTCCATGAAACCTCTGGATTGCTTATGCCCTGCTGTGTTGTTCCTCCAACACTGTGGGGTCATGGAAGGACTTGTGAGTGAGAGGCTGTTCCCATCTGTCTGTAGAGGGCCTCATCTGCTCAGTCTTCTTGGTTTGGTGGCCTATAGCAGTCCCCCACTCTAATGCCACCTGTCCCTGCCCTCCTTTTAATCCTGACCCAGAAGCTCTTGGTCTGTTCCCCATCCATCCACAGGCAGAGCTCCATGCATTCCAGCTGTTCACTAACATGCAGGATGACACTCCCTTCTCATCTCCCCTGCCTGTCCTTCCTAAAAAATCTGTATCCTTCCATTCCAACTCTGCACTCGTAGGAGTCATCCCATCATGTCTCCGTGATGCCAATAAGACCACAGCCCATCAGGCATGCACTTGCCTATAACTCCTCTTGTTTATTCCCCATATTGTTTATTCCCCATATTGTTTATTCCCCATGCCATTTGCATAAGGGCACTTAAATTGGAATCCTGATGAACATGAAATAGTGGCTGGAGCAGCTGGAATTCCTTCGTGCTGCAAAGGAATGGTGTATCTCAGGGTCATTATGAGGCATGAAGGCTCTGCAGTTAGCAATCCTGTGGTATCCAGAGTTACTGCCATCACATTTCACATTTGTTGGTGCTGTGGAGGTCAGATGTGCTGGTCACCCTTTGTCCTCCGCGCTTAATGGCTCCACTATTCATGATTTTCATACAACAGAATCACACTGATTGGAACTGGAGGAAATAAAATTGCACACAGAAATCTGCACATAGCCTCTATTTGTATATATTTGCATTTACATTATATTTGCATCTGGGGAGAGCCCTTATACTATGGGCTTTTCACAGTGCAGCAATGTCTTCAGAACCTGGAGGCAGTGGATGAACATATGCCATTCAGTGCCAGACTAGTTTAACTCTTTTAAAATCATCATAAACTGAGCAGTAGATTAACTAAATACTGCAGTGTTTGATTGTAATTCTAGCACTTCCTCTTCTTCTTGTTGAGCCATCATTTCATATTAGGATTGAAATCCTAATTTTAGTTGCCTTTACAGGCAAAGCACTAATTTGAGAAAACAGATTTAAAAAGTCTAACTATGACTGGTCAAAAGGGTGTCAGAATAGTTAGGTAAAAGGAGCAGATGTAAACCGTATGAGTGTACAATGAGTATTTCAAGAGGTAGAAGAGACTGTTAGGTAAGGACCTAACAAGGTGTCACTTCTTTGGTGATGAAAAGAGAGAACCAGTGAAAGGCAGATGAAATATAACCAATAGCAAAACAAAAAAAAAGGCAGTATGCTAAAGTTGGGGGAAAAGTGGCCTAGCAATCCATTATCAAGATTGGATTTCATAGCTTACTTTCTGTTTTATCCCCACAGGAAATTCACTCAAAGACAATTTAAAGGTTAAATGCTTCTTTATACTTGTGCAGCTAAGAGCTAAATTGTGTTGTAAGGGAACTGTGGCTTAAAATGACTGTGTGATACCAAATTGACAGTTTCTACTTCTCTTTCTGCAGAAAACTATGGCAAATGTAATTATAAAACTGAATGATGAAAGTTTATAATAGCTATAAATAACTTCATAATAATTTTTCTTGCAGCAAAACTACTTCCAAAACCACCCTGATTAGCACTCCTTTTTTGTTGCTAACATTGTTACAATAGTAATTGTGTTTTCTTTCTAACCAATGGAGAAGGTTGCACTACTTAGTTTTATTTCTACATCTTAAATATCCTGACTCAGTGTGGCATGGAACATGACTCTTAGCAATGATACCATTTACAGGCAATGGTTATAATAACAAGGCAAACAGTGTTCAATGGCAATTGAGGTCCTTAATTAATAACATTTTAAATCCTAGGAGAATCTGTTCATTAAACATTGCAATAAAACTGCTCAAAATCCATGCCTTTTATTCAGATGGTACCCAGAGTCATTGCTGTTCTAAGAGGTTTCACCAGTCTCTCAATTAAAGATGACAAATATAAACTGCTTTGCCATTTAGCTAGGAAAAAAAAAAGGCATATTTATTTTGGAGCCTGTGGTAATCCTGGCTGTTGAATCAGCATCTTGGTTCAGCTGGTAGTTCCATCACTACTAAGCCTCTGTTGCAGAATGGCACAAGAAAGATATTACATGTCTGTAATTAGCATCTGGGAGACTTGCCTCCAAGGCATCAAATATCACCCAGAAGGATTAACAGCTCCTCCTCCCCATCTAAAGCAAGGCCAAGAGCAGGAACATCTCCTGCATGTGGCCTTTTTCAGATGGATAAGGAACAGCACCTCAGCAAGTGTCTGCCACTGGGAACTGCAACTGCTTTGGGGATCCATAAGCATCCAGTGAGCTGGGGCTTCACTTTGGTGAGAGATAATGGCAGGGAAAACATAGGTGAGAGGTAACCTGAAGCAGCTCTAGTGTGGATTTCTGTCAGGTCCTGGTGCACCTCTCTATCAGCTAAAAACTAGGAACCGTCATGCAACACTTCGTAGCTGAAGAGCATCTTCTGGGGAAGTTGAAGGCGTTCCAGCTGCTACTCTGTCCATCTGTGCTAGTACATGCTCCAGCTCACACGACAGGGAAGAAACTGGTCTTTGGCAAACATTTCCATTTCTCTAATCTTGCAGAGGTATCTGTTCCATCTGTCTTCTGCTGCAGATAGCTGTAATTTGAGAATAGAATTCTGGCACTGAGGACTGGGAGCTGTGATTGGATAAGTACTAGAATCAATCCTGAAATGAAACTCTAGTTAAATTAAGAAATGTTTGCAGTCAGAAAGGTCTGCCTCATATCTCTAAGGCTGTTACTTTTTCCTCATCATTTCCCACCAGAAATCTTTCCTAGATAAGTATTTCCAGTTCACATATAAGATACATCTTAACCTTTCAGATAAATGCTAAGTGATCTTCTTTGCCTTATGATTGCTAATTCTTTTTAAAAAGTCAGGAACAAATCATCAAATGTGTTTAAATTAACATCTGTATAGTGCCAGATGTCATTCATCTAAGCTGGTATAGCAGGACTAAGGTTTTTTCCTTTGCTGGTATTATTCACAAAGATGGCACACTTTGAATTTAGAGCACTCTCCTATTGTGACAGCACTGCTATATAAATTTCCCAGCTGAATCCAGTCATTCTGTTCTCAACTCAAGTAATTTCTTTCAAGGACTGTGGGTCTTGGACAGTTTCAACCGAATTCTTAGTGAGAGAAACGTGACTAAAATATTGCAGAGAGAAAAATCCACTTTCCTTTTGAGTCCTGCACCAGGACCTGACAAAAAACCTATCCCAGAGCTGCTTTGGATTCTTTAAAATTCTTTTCCATTTAAAATATAAACTCATACAAGGGTTTAAATATTGCTTATATAGCTTTCTATGGTCATCACAATGTTGAAAATTTTGTAAACTTTTCATTCATAGACACCTTGAGGCAGATTCAGTAAAAGACTTTTACTGAGGGAAAATCTGTAGCTAGATTCTAAATCCTGGAACAAGTCAGAAATTTTTGCAGAGCTTGGGTATATATATTGGGACTGCAAGGCACTCATTCCATTCAAAACCCAGAGATGAAAACCCACTCCTCAATGTTCCTGAGCTGAATGGGCTGTTTACCTTACCTCCACAGTTGTCTAGTTCTTAAAGCAGAAAAGTTCAAAATTCCCAGTCTGTGGAGTAATTCAGTCATTCCCTTCTGCTGTCAGACTGGAAAGGATTTTGAGGAAGGAACCTCTCTGACACCACCCATTGGTAGCTGGCCATTGTGCAAGTAAAAAACCCAATTCCTAGAATTAGGAATTCTGGGACTTCCCAGGAAAGTAAACAGGAACGATCTGTATCCCGTGGTTATGGCACATGGAAATGGAAAGAGGAGGATGCTAAGAATGTGAGAGTAAGTTTAGATGGGCTTTTAGCTCTGTTAGGGTGGCCTGCACCCCAAGACCACTTTATCTCTCTAGTTCTTTAATAATGACCGATCAGGACTATTACAACATGAACTGGTTTGTTGAATAGACACAAGAAAACACATATAGGACCAAAACTTGAACAGAGCTACTTACTACACCGGACAAACAAAGACTACTAGTAGATTTATACAGTGGACAATACCTATATTATAGTATCTATATTACATCTAGCAAAGAAATTGGAGGATTAAGAGCCAATGTAACTTCCCAAACAGATGAATGGTGTACAGAAGCTTCCTTTCACTCAGCTTCTAGAAGAGCATCTAGACATCTCGGTATTTAGGAGAAAACCATTTGCACACTCCGAAGAGTGTATAAATGATTGTCTGATTTTTGAAACTGACAGTTGTCTTTTATATTTGTAAAATCCTATTTGTCTGTCAGTCACAAGTTTGAGCTTATCTTGTATATCCTCCCTTCCCAGCAAAGAGGTGTTTACTGGCAGCTATCAATCTTAATTCTGGCACCAGGAGACTTTGAGTTTTTAGGGGGAGATGTTCCCCTAATTTCAGCAGATAAGCTTTTGGCGGGGGGGGGCGGGTGTAAATGGTCCCATCACAGAGGAAAAGGCTGATCTCTAATTTCTGTTCTTGCTTATATTCCTGGTTGTATTATTGTTTACATAACTAAGACTCATATAAAGTCAATAGCAGCATAGGAAAGCAGCAGAGAATATTTCCATCCTAAACTAGAACACACCCCCTTCCAAACAAACATTGTGATTTTCTTAGGGCTTTTTCAGTGGTGGATCTGTGAAAGACCTACTGAAATATGCGCTCATCAAAATATGTTGTAACATTTATAATCCCTGGGAGAGAGGAGAGAAAGAGCAAGCTGATTAGCATCGGTATTAGGTGGTGAACTTCCAAGAAGAAAACATTAATTGACTTCTGAGTTTGTAATGTAGATTTATACTCACTTATTTTTAAGCTAAAATATATGCCCAGTTAAAGATTTGTGCCATGGTTGTGGTAGATCATGTTTTGGAACTCAATGAATTGTTATCTTCCTGAAATTCTTGCTTTAGGATTTAGGAGTGATTATTTGCAGTGTTCATTTGATGGTTTTAACTAATCTCGGGATTTACTGCTAGTGGTTCTGATAAATTTTTACATGACTTAATTTTGACCATAATTTGATATTTGTACTGATTAAGTCTTAAGTGATCAGGAAGTGCTTGTAGAAGGCTTAAGTATTGTGTCCTCTTTGAATTGATTCCTGCTTATTTATTACTTTTAATAAAATTTATGAAAAGCATATTCAGTCACTTTTTCTTCAATACATGGCTTTAGATGTGCCACTGAGATGGAACCAATTACTCTCCTTTACCTATGGCTCACTCTGGGTGATCTAATAAGACAAACAGGAGGGAATTGTCTGGTATGAATGAGTGAATGCACACTGGTTCTAAGAGCTGGGTAACTGTAGACATGGCTAGGTAAAAGCAGAGGTATAATTAATTTCAATTGTAGTCAGACTGCCCTTTCCCAGTACGATTTCCTGTCACAGAATGGCCAATAAAACAGACGTTTCAGTGCACAAAAAAGTTTTTGACATATGATCTTAATTCAAATCAGATTAAAATCAACTTTTTATAAAAATTTCCTGTATAGCAGAAATTCCCCAGAGCCAGAAACTGTTCTGTGAAAATGATATTCTTGTCCGTTTGCCTAAAAATAACTGTAACATTGATTTATGAGAGCAGTTGCAAGAGGTTTCAGTATTCTCCTGCCCACAGCAGAACTGCTGGTGGGATGCCAACACACTGACCCTGATGCTCGGAGGATCTATAGCTCTGGGACAGGCACAAACCTATTTTGGCTTCATGGGAACTATGCTGAGAGGCTTTGAATGAAATATTTCAGGCTTACTGAGCTAGAGGTTACAAGAAGCAGCTTTTCTTTTCACAAAGTGTCTGAAAATCCTGAACACATTTACAGGTTTCTAAAATGTCCTGATATGTGTTGCAATCAACTGAAACAGAGCAGTTTTTAATAACTCTCAGTTGCATATCTCACCCCTGGGCTGAACTGATTACACTGCAGTCTAGCCTTCATTTCGAAAATTAAGTTTCAAAATGTGCACCAAATGCTTACAAAGACCTTTTTGTTTTTGTTTTTGTTTTCCAACTGAGCCTGCAAAAAAGTGAAACTCCAGTTCCAAGACCTGAAGTTACCCTTCTGATGTCGTTTGGATAATTAACTGAAAAAGGTGGAAATTCACCAAATCACGTGTTCAATGGACCACATCACCATTAGAGCAGAGAATTTTCTGCAGTAATAGAAAATATCTGCAGAGCCAGTGGGTTCTTCAGCTCCCAGCTGTCCCAGTATTTCGACAGGGAGGAAAACCCAAGCCTCTAACTACTGCCTCCCATGTGAAGTGTCAGCATGTACTGTACTCTGATGTACAACCTATCCAAGGTCTATAGCAGGAAATACCATTTGCTCCTTACAGCTAACTCTCTGTGTCAGCAGAACATGAAGAACAGAGAGAAGAGCACACCAGTTGTTCAAAACAGAAAACTTTGCCTTCCAGAACAATAACCAGCATAGGGAGGTTGAGAGATGGCAGCCAAACAGAAGTGAGGGAGTGAGCAGGAAATTGCACCATCCACTCAGAGAAGATCAGCACTGGTACTCCTATCTGCCGTCTTTTGCCAAAAAAAAAAAAAAAAATTATATATTTAAGGCTGTAGGTGGGATTCATATTGAAATTCAGACCCCTAGATTTAGGTTTCTGCCATGTCAGTCCACAGCATATGAGTCAAGATCATACAGTTGATAAAACACAGAAAAGTAGTGCCATATGATATGCCTCAGAACATCTGAAAAATCTGTGTGTAGGTGATGGATGTGGTGAAGAGATCGAGTCTTTGGGATAACATTTGGAGACCCAGTGGGATTTCCTATTATTCCTAAAAGGACGCCAGGTGACTATCTAACAGCTGGCAGATGATTTATACCCTGACTATGTAAGCAGTCATGATAGCCAACAGATAGCCTGATTTTCCCACATTTGGTGCTCTGGAAGCTCTGGAATGAGCACTTGCGAGGGCTGAAAGGCTGGTGTGACACAGGACTGATGAGTGTCACACACATCCTGGAACATCATCTGGAGATAAGTCGGAATGCCTCAGAGCCATCCAGAATGTCACTGGACATCTTCAAGTAAGCAACTAATTTCCACTTAGAAGTAAATCACACTTCATTGGAGTACACAGACCTGTTCACCTCACTAAAGTCACATATGCTGAACTGAAGAGCTCTCCATATGCATTACCTCTATCCCCACTGTGCAGAGATTAAAGATCTTATTCAAAAGGTGAACATTGTAGGTTCATCTACATTTTTAGGTGTTCAGAGGTGGAATGTAATATGACACAACATTTTTTATTTAAAAAAAAAATCTTGGCTATGTGTTAGATGTCAGCAAAACTGTGGATACCAACAGGAATACAGATCTCAGTTTAAAAAAAAAACAAAAACCAAAACCTGTAATTCCTACAGAAAGTGCATTTACGCTGGCTCCGGGGGCCTGCTTGAGGCCACTCAGCGATATTCTGGGAGTGACCCTGGTTTCCGGGGGGCTGCAGCTTGCAGTGTCCCCAAACACAGGGTGTCCTCCGGCAGCTCTGTTAGTGCTGGCTCCTCTGCGTGAGAGAGAACCCCGGGCTGATGGTGCGGGCACAGGCGAGGACAAAGACCCAAGAGAAGGGCCCTGGTGTGATTTCCAGCTCTTTTATTTCCTGGGGAGAGGCAGCAGGGAAGGCAGGAGAGGGTCCAGAGTCCGGGAGAGGTGGCGCAGGGATCCGGGAGAGCTGAAGGTTCAGCAACCAAGGGCTCAGGCTGAACGGGAGCAGGGGATTTATAGGGACACAAGCAGGGGAAAGTAACCAATTGGGGTACAAGAATTAGCATGTAGCCAATAGAGAACGGAACAGCAACGAAGTTTCTAGAACATAACCTTATACAGAACATGAAGTAATGTAGCAACCAACCAATGACTGAAACATGCAAATGAAGGTACAAGGGACGCTGGGGGTGAACCAAAAACTCACCCTGAGCAGAGTATGACTCAGACAGTGGCAACCTCAGGCTGTGCCCATCAGTCTGGAGCCTGTGGGGCTGTGGCTTTTGCCACATACCCTGCCACAGTGCATATAGTCCCAGATAGGGCTGTTTTATTCAAGCACACTCAATACCCCTGTTTTACATATAAATCCTGAATACCTGGCACCTGAACGTGAGATGCTGCACTGCGTCAGGCAGCCATGGTGGATCTGAATACCTGTCTGTATTTAGGACCTTAAGCAGCTTTGTAGTGTCTTCCCTGATGGATTTAAAAGAATAGACAAATGATAAGACTGAGCTCCATTTGTCCCAAATTGTGTAAACCACACATGCTTTATATTTAATAAAAGCTACCACTTGATGTTGACTTCCTGTGGTGCTTTTTATTAAGTGTTACTTTCCAATGCACCCTATGAGAGAGTAATAATAAGCTCTGCCACACTTGCTGCACAGAACCCATTAATACATCATCTGTCCTTCCTCTGTGAAGATGTGCCCCCTGAGAGGTGGTATGAACATTGATTTTCAGAATTTAAAGAAGAAAATTACCTGCCAAAGAGCAAATATAAATTTAAGGAGTCACGTGCACCACTGTGGTACTTTGGTTAACACAGTGCAAAGTTTGATCATAATTGATGCAATCTGACTGTTGCCTGTCAAACTGAAAGTTCAAATGCCTATTTGAATGCTCTCTGAGTTCATAAAGTTGTATCCAAAGGTGTCCTCCCTCATTTTTTGACCAGAAACTCCAGAGTTATCTCAAGAAATTTAGTCCACAGCACAGGAAATGTCACTTGCTAGTGACTCTGAACCGGCTTAGGAGAACAATAGAAGTCTACCTTTCTTCCTCTAAAGAATATGCTGAATAACTATAGGAAATTATTCCTCCTCCTCATGATACTCTGTCCATGGCTACAGGGAACATCACTGTTTTTGGCTGCAAAGCACCTTGAGAGCTGCATGTTCAGCTCCAGGATTTTCAAGTGTTCTTAGACCACTCTATTTCTACCAGAAGCAATGGGACCAGAGTCACAACAGAGATAACAGAACAACTAGATACAGCAGGAAGCAGGTAAAAAGGGTGCAGGCTTTTGAACAGTGGTTTTGGTCTGCTTCATTCCACAGTTCTTATTGGTAGCAGAGGAAAGGAAGAAAATGAAAATGGTTAAGCCTGTGATTATATAAGGTATTAAGTATAGCTTCTGCTTTAATGGCATCCTTAATCCTTTTCCTTTTTGGTTAAAAGATTTATAAGAAGAGCTCTTGTATGACTGTATTTGAAAAGACTAATTTCTTACTTTCAGGGGCTAAAAATACTTGAGACCGAGTAGAGCTTGTTGCTGCTGGTAAATCTGCTTCCTTTGGAGCTGAGCAAGATCACTACACAGCGTAAGAGAGAACAGCAGAGCCACAGCCCTTGTCTCCAGTGCTGCCTGGTATTTGCAAGCAGCTGGAGGCAGCCTGCGCTGCAGGCTCTCCTTTCAAAGGATGTTATTGTGAGGGGTATCATTGTTTTGTTCAAAGACAACAGAATGGACTCAGAATGAGTTTCATCCAGGATTTAGACAAAAGCACCACTTGATTGAGTCCAGTATATAAGTCTGTTAATTAACTCAGATAAGACTAGTTAGCACAGCACTACAGCACCATGGTCATGATCCTTTCAGGGATAATAAGAATTTATGGATCTCACACTTCCGCCTCCACATTAAAGCTTGAGAACTTCCCCCTGTTTGGCAGGGATCAGGGGACCTTGGGCACCTTGGAGAGGCTGAGTTGGTGCTACAGGTGGCCACCCACAGTAGTCACTAGCCACAAGCTCATGCTTCTCCTGTTATACACCCAGGCCTATCCAGTTTGATATAAAAGACCCAGATGGGTTTTGTTGTTTCAGGTTACAAGAGTTAACTGCTTTTCAGCTGATTCTAGCATCTCCATTTATTGGTAGTGTTTGCCTGAGTTGTCAGACAGTGTGTCATTCCTGTATTAGTCATAATTTAAAAATATTATGCTGCATAATTTTAATGTATGTCAAATAGGATTCATCTGGGATGCTATTTCTATTATCATGCAGAACTTACCCAATTGGTATTTCAGGATAACGCAGATCTTGGGAGACTCTTAGAATAGGAAGCATATTAAATCACCAGAAGAAAAATAAAAAATAAAAGGAGGAAAAAGTCGTACCAAGACTGTGAATTTGAGGCTGTGGTTAAAAAAGGACAAAAATTTTATAAAAATGAGCAGGTGCTATGTGTGCCTAGCTAAAGAATTTTAGCTTGCAAAGTCAGTCATCTGACATCCAACAGTATTAACCTGTGGATACTTTCACAGAGAGAATCTCTGCAACCAAGATCAGGCATCTAAGATAAATAAGAAAAATTGCCTTTTCAGACACCCTTTCTGTTTTTTCCATAGAGTCTAGATAACCAGTAACATTTTCAGAAGTCAAATTCAGCAGATAAGCCCCACTTAGGCTAACTCAAAATTGAAAGAGCAAAGATTTAGTTTAAATCCTTTTCCTAGCTTAGGCTTTCTGGAGTAATTAGAAGCTGTAAACAAATAACATACATGCTACTCAAACATCCTTTGTTTCTCCCACTAACTGGCATATCAGTTATGTGGAGCAGCCACCGATAACACTGCTCCTGAAGAAACCAGGCCTGAGTCCTCCAAGGGATCCACAAGGTGAAAACCTAATGAAATTCAACAAGGCCAAGTGCACTTGGGTCAGAACAATCCACAGAATCAACACAGGCAGAGACACAATTGCTGAAATTTTCAAATTTTATTAAGGCTTCATCTGCCTGAAGTGCTACAGGAATGACCTTTCTGTGGGAATGGCCAGAGCAGCTCTCAGTCAGGAATATTCCAGCCACAGACACCAATACTTTATCCATGTAAATAAATGTCAGAGAAGCAAAATATGTGTCTATCTACATGGATAAGTAGATAGATGCAACGCTGTTCCAAAGCTTTCTCTCTGATTGGTAGAGGGACTTTAACATTCCTGTGAGTGAACAGAGCAGCATGATTACAGTCCCTCTCTCTCTCTGTTGACTTTCTGATGCCACATCTGGTGGTCCAGTAGAAGATTCTGAAAAATTCCCATACCTGATATTCAGTAACCAAACATATAAGCACTGTGAATTCAAGTTCCTATTTTGACTCAGACAACACAGAGATTTTGAGCCCTCAAGCTGAAACTGCATCCATGAGGCATAATGCAGTGTGTGAGGGCAAGAATGCAATCCCAAATACCCAAAAGGGCTGGTAACACTGTTCAATTTCAGAAGAAGCTTTGGTGTGCAAATATATGTGGAAATGCCAACAGTTATAACTAATTTCTATCTTGGACAATCAGCAAGTAGATCTCTTTAAAAATGGACTGTCTGTGACAGCTCTACTGAAAAATTGTACCCTGACTAGCACCATTAATCACAGCGTGACTGTAACACCTTAAAATGAAATCAATCCAAAATAATTGGAGCCTCTCTAAAGATCTGACTCAGGTTCTTGCACTGATTCTCGTCATGTCCAGCTAAGATAAGATGAGGGAATGATGATTTAATTCATGTACTTATTCTCTAAGCTCAAAAAAAGAAGGTATGCATGTTGCCAATTATCTATGCTTGAAAAACCTGCTTCTAAATGAAAGTACTTAAGAATTGAACTATCAACAATAAAGAAAATATTGTTTATTGATGTTTAAAGACTTATGAATCCTTGTCCTTTTTTTTTTCCAGAGAATACAGAGATTTTATTCCCTTTGTCTTTATAACTAATTTCTTGAAAAGTGATCTTATGTCTGCCTTCAGTAATTTCTTTCCTTCACTGAAGAACTCCAACATTTCCATTATCTTTTCTTCATTTACAGTATTTTCTAAATTATGCTTCCTGTGCACTTCTCTCCAGTTATGCATAGTTTACTGAAAATAAGTAACAAAGGCTGCACACAGGTCCACTCACAGGTTACCAGGATCAAACAGGAAGAATCATTTCGTGTCTCTCACAAAAAATAACCCTGCTTATCCATCCAAGGACACACCTTTTATCACAAGTGGCAAAACATTGCTGCTTCATGCTTGCTTTGTGTACCCCTGTTACACCTTGTGCCACTCACTAAGATGCTGTCCAGCCAGTTTTTCTCTTCCCTGTATTTGTACTGTATTTGCTCCTGTCTTCAGGTCACACTAGGTTCTTGTTCTCAAGGAAATGTGCCCTGTTTCAGTTGCATATTTTCCCTTCCAAAAACCAATATTCGACAGTTATTCCCCAAGAAATTTTCTGACAGCAGTCCATCCACCTAAGAGCTGTTGTGTATTTTCCTGGTTTGTCTTCAAAAATAGTAAATGAGATAGATATGAAAGCCTTTGTAACACAGAGCACACTACTGAGCTGCATTAGTTTGGTTTGATATAAGTTTGACAAAGTATTTGCTAAAAGTTTTCTTTCTCTTATCTTTCAGGTGTTTACACAAGGTTTACTTCATTATATTTCATTTATTTATAGAAATAGAAAGTATCTAAGCTCATAATTCCTTGCCTTGGGGCAGTGTTGTTGATTTTTCAGTCTCCTGGAAGCACAACAGCTTCATATCCTTCAGATTTTCAAAAGTACTTACCTTCAGTTTTGAAAGACCTTCTGTCACTCAGATAACTCAGGTTAACTAGCCTGTGGCTTTAAGCCTGACTAAAATTAACCTTTTCAGTGAAGACTGTTGCACAATAAGACAATGAAAACTCTGATCTTTTTACTATAATTTGCTAATATTTTTCCATTTCTATTGAGCAGTAGTCAGATTGCTTAACTTGCTCTTTTTCCTTCTGAGTTAATTCACTTTCCCAAAATCTTCATTGTAATTCTTTGCTTATGTTTTGCATTTTCCCCCTGTATCTTATGGTCATCTATTAATACTTGATTAAGTTTAATTTATTTGCAAGATAAGGGGGCAGGAGGGGAGGAAAGAGATGTTTTTTTCCTGAGCTTGCGCGCAGTGAGAAATCAATGATTTTGTTGATCTTTTTTTCACACCATTTCCAGGCTGTAAACTAAACTGCTGTGTGCTGATATCCTTGCTCTGATTTTGCTTCACATGTACAAAGTAGCTGATGTGGCCACTGCTGCATAACATTGCCTGGATAATTTTGTTGGTTTTCCTTTCACCACTAGATAAAAGCACAATTCTCCAGCACATTGTATGTGCAACAAAAACCTACTCTGAGATTTCTTATGGGATAAAGCAACACACCAATACAAGTAATGGTAGATACAAGGGAGTATCACAAACAGCATATGTGACTTTTGAAATAGGCAATGCCACAGGTCTCACCTTGGAAGTAACAACTAACCATGGAGACAATTAAATCAGTGATTTCAGGCATCCAAAATTGCACCATCATTTGTGTACTCATAAATCACCCAGAAAAACATATTTGATATTATAAAAACAAAAAAACAAACCAGCAAAACCCCCCAGCAAAACCCAAACTCAATCAATTTAGCTATCCTAAATAGCTACAGATACTGGTATCAGTACTAATTTAACCACCTATGAGAAGTGAACCTAGAGAAGCCAGAAGTTTATGCTGACATCAAGAGGATGGATGTTGCATACATCATAAAAGTTAAAATGCTCTCAGATATTCTAGAACTATTCATCCAGAAGAGTTCAGCTCTGTGGCTTATTTGTCAGCCTGGTGAGATCTCCAAGGGTGTCTCAAGTCACACTAGATGCCTATGTTTGGGCAACCAAATCCCTCCTTCAAACCTCATCCTCATTTGAATTTCAGATGGAATTTAAAAGCTGGATGAATATCTGCCCATGGAAATTGTAACTGTAAAAGACATTATTTAAACCTTAAAAAATGTGAAAGTAAAAATTGTGTTTGAAGAAGAACTGCTCTTTGTAACTATTGTAACATTTATCCAGAAATCCTTACTTTGCAGCCAAAACAAGAATCAGGTCCCCACAAGATTCACAGGACTGCTGTGTATTCCCGCAAGGAGAGCAAAAATAATTTTTGGAGTATCGCTGGTGAAAGCATAAAAGGCTGTTCATCTTTACAGTGATTTCATATTTGCATTTAGGGCTACACAGCAGGCAGTTTTTTTAAACTCAGTCTATACTTGAGAGTGGTTTTGTTTTGTCAGTTCATGGACAACATATCTTTAAGATTGATGAGGTCCAAAGCTATATGCTAGGCAAGAATGAAGATAATGAATGAACAGGTCTCTGAGGGTAAAAGAGGAATAACAAGTGATATAAAGAAGTGGTGTCCCACATGTATGCACTCCTTGATTGTCAACTGCTTTCCAAGGCATTAATGAAAACAACTAAGGCCTGAGGGAGACTTCTGTGAAGTCAGTCGTACTCAGTACATCTGTCCCAGTCAGCTGTGCTCTCTGGGGGTGTAACAGGGGAATACATTTATATTCTTTCTTATATTTATGGAAGAATGGATATATATATGTGTGTGTATATATGTATATATATGTATGTATATGTATATATAAGTATATATATATATGTGTGTATAGATATACACATATACATATATATATATATATATATAT
>VZRZ01001149.1:430193-440807 GCA_013398175.1 Climacteris rufus
ATATATATATACACACATGTGGATAGTGTAGGCAGACACAGATTCTCTGCCTGTGTCTGCTCCAAGCTGGCCAGACATAAGTTAGCTCTGACACAGAAGTCATAGGGTGTTATGCAGGATCCATGTTAGCAAGACTGATTGTCTCAGGCTAAAAACTGTACGCAGCATCTAGATTGGATCTGGCTCCTTTGTAGGAAGTCCTTCCTTCTCCTGGGCTCAGAAAGTATCAGATCATGCTATAATGAACTGTAGGTATTCCCACTGTGTGTAGAGACTAAGTGGGGTAGTACAGGGGCTCCTCATTACCAATCCCTCTGCCTTGGCTGCATGGCTAACCTGACACAGGTAACCAACCTCATGCATTTGTGCACAGCACAACTCACAGGCTCCTGAAATCCCACTCTGCAAGGACGGGCTCCTAATGTTCATCACAATACACGAACAAGAAAGGTGCAGCTCTCACATGAATGAATAGAAGCAATATTGTTCCTGTTCATGATAATCCACTTAACTTCTGTTGATGCCATGCTCCCATATCCAACTCTTTTAAATGGAGAGGCAAATAGGTGGAAAAAGAGCTTTCATTTTGGTGCCTGCTTCTTGCATCTTTGTTTCCACATTCATCATTGTTGTTGCCAAGTTAAACCATTGTTGCTTCTATTTGTTCATTTGAGCATAAAAACACAATTCTTTGGTCTTATACAGCTATTTAATTATTTTGAAAAAACACAATAAGAGACAAAGTAGCTGAAAAAAGTCAGTGAAATCATATGATTTCCACCCTCTACACTGCTTAATTAATAGTTTGTTAGGGCAGCATATAGTGATTATACAAGATAAACTTCAGGCTTATTTTGATCTCAGAAATGTCCTGTTCATTGTAGAATCACAGGACGGGTCAGGTTGGAAAGGACCAGAGTAGGTCATCTGTTCCAACATCCCTGATCAAGCAGGATCATCCTAGAGCACACGGCACAGGATTGTGTCCAGACCATTCTTGAATATCTCCAGTGAGGGAGGCTTCACAATCTCCTTGGGCAATCTATTTCAGTACATGTTAACACACACAGCAAAGAAGTTCTTCCTCATACTCAGGTGGAACTTCCTGTGCATCAGTTTCTGCTCATTGCCTCTTGTCCTAGTGGTTGGCACCACCAGGAAGAGCCTGGCTCCAGCCTCTTGACACTCCCTTTCTTAGACTTACATACAATAATGAGGTCCCCTCTCAGTCATCTCTTCTCAAGGCTGAACAGACCCAACTTCCTTGCCTTTCCTTGTAAGAAAGGTGCTTCAGTCCACTAATCATCTTTGTAGTCCTCCCCTGGACCCACTCCATCACTCTATTCTGTACAGTACTATTATGTATACATAATTAAAGTTATCAAGTTGCATCACAGTGGATACAGGAACATAGAGTATGAGAGGGTTGAGATTTCTTACAGAGGGGTCCAGTCATTTGTAGGGAACATCCTCCAGCACCACAGGGTCTTGCCATCTTCAGTCCCCTGCCATCTCTACCTGCACTGCCTACGTAATGTGCACCCTCCTACCTTATCATGCTGAGGCAGACTTGATCAGACAGATGCTGGGCTCAGATGGGGAAAAACACCTGCCATGTGAATACTCACGAACTCTGCAAAAGTACACATAAACACTTATACATGTTGAATTACCCACACTATTCAAATAATGGTGACTGGAAGGTTAATCTGTAAATGATGAATCTCCTGCGATACACTACAGGTCAGGATAAACGACCCAGGAATCCCCTGTGGCTTTAAATTTGGGAAAAAAATCTCAGTCTCAGAGTACCCTCTGGTGGCTTTCTGTATTGCCATGAATTAAAAGTCATCATGCTATTTTTGTTTCACATAGGGCAGTTATTAAACTGACAGACATAAACTCATAAAACACACAAAATCCTCTCAGGGAAAACATGCAAACAAGCTATTGTCTTCCAGAAATGTGTTCTGTAGGTTCACATTACTTCTTAAGTATGTTATTAGTCCTTATTAGGAAAACATATCTGGAATTACATAAAAATCAGTTCAGCTCAGGGTTGACTAAATTGTATCACAAGTCCAGAGGCTTAAGAACATGGCTTTTTCTACCTAAAGTTAATATTGATGGAGAAATATATTGGACTTGAGTAAAAAAATCAAGCCCTTCCTATTTCTATTTCTGGTGTGTAACGTCAGCATTCTAGGATTTATGAAGCAACATGGGTTTTTTTTTGTGTTTGGTTTGGGGGGTTTTTTTGTTCATTTGTTTGTTTGGCTGTTTTTGGTTGGTTGGTTGGTTTTTTTGCTGACACACGTTCAAGGAATAATTCTTCAGTGCAAGACAACAGATAAAAGAATGCTACTTTCAAAGTGGTTTCATTTTATGGTTTTTATATTCTTGTTCTGCAACGACTAAAATTGCACTTGAAATATAGTTTCAGGGTTTGATTTCCTACACTGTTTTCTTTGCTTCAGTGTGATCAGAGAAATCATCACCTGGAGAAATTGTCGTGATTCACGTTTCTGGGCTGTAGGATTCAAATTTTAAATGGATTGAGTTAACCTGTAAAGATGATGACTCCATTTATAGCAATGTCTTTCATATAGTCAGTTCTGCAATACACTGATAGTTTTTCTGATCAACATGTTTAGTACATTATTGGCTAGGTAGCCATAACTGTAGCCCTGGGAGAAGGAAGTTTGGTCAAATACTGAAAATGGGATTTTTAAATGAACTATGTGGAGATTTTGGGTTTGTTTGAGAAAATTCTCTGCCTCTATAAGCCTTCTTAAACTAGGGAAGAAACCAAAAATCTTGTTCATTGAGTTTTGTTCTAGACTGTATAATTGTCTTTTTTTTCTTAAATGTTGGAAAAATAAAATAACATATCTATAATTTTTTTAAAGCTTTAAGATATATCTAGGTACCCGGTGTGGAAGAAATAAACTGATTCTGATGTACATATTCAAAAACATGTTCTTTGCACAATCTGTCTAAAATAGAGCTCCTCTGAGGTAGCTCAAGTTGGCTTTCAAAAATAGAGGTACTCAAAATTTTAGAAATCTTGGACTAAATACACCTCTACCCATTAAGGAAAAGTAGGTTTGTACTCTCAGGAAAGATCTTAGGCCTAATCTTGCAAAACTGTCCATGCGTAACTAATGTTCATCCTGGCTACCACATGTGTTTTATTGAGGTCAGAGTTTCATTCCTGTACAAGTTAACTCAAAGACCTTTTTTCCTTCCCATAACAAAGAAAGAGTGGTATTCTGGAAATAGTGATGAGCAATGTGATAGTAAGTAGTGACTCATTTGCACTCTGAGTAATCACACTGGAGCACTTGACCTGTACAGCTAAACTGAACCATACAATTCAACCTAACAAAGTTTAAGTTCAAGCACAATTTTCTTGAATGCTTTATCTGAATAATGTCTATCAATTACAGAATGAGTCAACCAAAAGTAGAAAGAACTGCAGAAATATAAGTAATTAACAACTGTCACAGTAATGACACAAAAGGAAGAGACAGAGGCACCTGTTACTAGGATGAGAGAGAAGGAGGGAAGGGGGGCAAGACCCGCCTTCTTTATATTTTTTATATCCATTTAGAAATCACTATTTATTGGAGGAAATCAGTTCTTCCTCCCTCAATCACAGTGGTCAAAGGAAATGTCCATCAAAGTTCTGTGTCCGGGAGAAAGAAATGTCAATGATAAGATGCAGTTACAATAACATGGCCATGTTTACAGAGAAAAGTGTGAGAAATTAGCTACAGAAGAATGACAACATCCAGAACTGCAAAAATCAGGGCAACAAACAACAATGTACTTGCACGGGAAAATATAGGTAGAAAAGTCTTTCCTGGGAACCTTAGAGAGAGTAGGGATGCAGTGAGCTAGCACTTGAATAGTGTCCACTAAGAATTAAGTCTACAGTCCTGGAAACACTTATGCCCACAGCCAGTTGCAAGCACAAAGCAAAAGCCTGTGGAAGGCAATGTACATTTACACTGGGACTAAAGCATTTGTATGTGCCTCTACATGACTATAGACAGAAAACTTCTGTTTTGTGTGAAGTTGCCTATCTGACACCACAAAGTCACGATTCACTTCTCAGCTTTGGCACCAACTTACTTGTGACTTTTCCTCTCTACCAAATCTATAAAATCAGACCAATGGAACTTCCCTAATACATTGTATTGTTGTGATGAAACAAATGAAGACTGTGAAGTAGCTATATAAAACAGTACATATTAAAATATATTTTAAAAGCAGCTGACAGAGTAAACTGCTAATCACAGAGTGGCTGAATTCTAGGTCATCTTACGCTTCCCTTCTGATGACATAATAGTCATCAAAACTAAGTTTTTAAGTTTACTACATGATATAATTAAAGATAATAGTTTTAATAACATGTAATATATTTTGGCAAAATAAGTCTTGTCTCAAAATACAGCTACAGAGAGTTTCAAATAGAAGTCAAATTTTGCTTTAAAAGTTGCAATTCCTGCAGAACTTTCCCTATGCTATTTCACTGTAACTATAGAAGCCCAGGGCTTCAGACACACTTCTGTTTACTCCACCTAAAAGCACCAGCTAATTAATCTACAGCATGTGTTACACTATGCTGTGTGACTTAATCTTGTGTTTCCCAGCAATGCTAGGACATTCAGTATGTCCTAGCACAGTCACCTTTCCAGGCAATCCCTTGTTGTGTGCTTTCTGGAATTTACAGGGTTTGCAAACTGTTCCCCATGGGTCTTCATTTTTGTGCTGCCCCAACCTTCTCCTCTGCACCCCAATGGTGTGTGAGAACCAGATGCAGGAAAATGGCCCCTGTAATATTTTCTTAGGCTGCCTACTGGAAGACTTCATCCCACCAGGAACGATGTAGACTACAGGGAGTAAATTTAAGAAAATTATACAACATTCTTGGTCATACTAATGTTTGAAGCACTTTTTTTTTTTTTTTTTTCCCAGCTTTCCTATTGCTGTGCAGCTCTGGTCATAATAAGCCAGTTACAGCAGTCTTAATGTCTTTTGTCTGTTCAAACAATCATGCAAACCCTGACAGATTTGCCAGAAAAATGCTACTGTTGTTCAGCTCAGTGGTAGATTTTCCTCTTTGTATAGAAATGGAAATATGAAGAAAAGGACTCAGAGCTTGGGGAGAAACCTGAGCAAATTTTTAATAAAATTCAGCACCAATAGGTTAACAAAAAGACAAAGCAAAACAAAAAAATGCTTTACAGGCTATCTTCTCTGTTGGGAAATTACTACAGTGTATAGAAAATTCAACTACAACATCACTTTGCACAGCTTTTTGTACATCAATATGTTTGTTTTTTTCTTGGGGGCTATTTTGGTGACTTGTTTATTTGCTTTTTCATTTGGCTACTAGTAAGATTTTTTTCTGTGGTCATTACTTGATTTCCACTATACTGGTGAGCCATGCAGATTGTTAGCCATTTAGGAGTGTGTAATACTGAATGTTTTACAAAGTTCATTCATCTTCACTGCCAAGTAATTAATGTCGTATACTTTTATATGCATGTAATTAATATAATTATAGATGGGAGAAGCAAGGGGGGGAAAAAGCAGCAAGCACAGTAAATTAATTCTGCAGAGGTCTAGGAGATTAAACAGTAACCTTTTCTTGCTTGTTCAGGAATATGTGAAGCGTCCTTCAAGAGATCATGAACACAAAGCTTAGTGAAAGGATAGGAGGGCTTGACAGACTCCATAGGAAGCTGAGGGGTTCCAAAGCAGATTGCCAAGCAGAGAACCAAAATAAATGCTTCTTCAGCTTTGAAGGAATGTAGAAAGCAGAGAAGAATGCAGTCCTTTGCTGCATTCCAAATACAGCTTCTATCAGCAGTGAATTTGATTTTAAAACTGATGAACATACTGTGTCAGACTCTGTCCTTGCTATTTTCCTGGTGCTGGCCCAGTAAAATACAAAGGGTGACTCCAGCACAAACTGCAAAGGGTTCTCAGGGGGAATTTCCATAAGCATGGAGATAAACACAGCTCTGAAATGCCTTCCCCTTAGCCAATATTGTATGGACGAATTATCTGAGTAACAAAAGGCAAAGATGTAAAATGCACACACAATAGACAATTGCTTTTAAAGGATTAACCTCCTGTTGATGCAGCTAGATGATATTTTGGATATGGTCTAATCTAACCTTGGAGGGAGAATGGATTTAACTGGATCCCTTGTCTATAAACAAATTCTGCCCACTTTTAAGGCTATAATGATCTTGTGAGGAAACCTTTATGTAGCATCAATCAACAACTGGCTTTTAAACTGGATTGCTTGGCTGAAGAAAGAGGTGCTGATCATAAATAGAAACACAGTTGACCGCAGAGTCCTGAATGTCCTACCTTAGAACCTAAAAATAATTGTCCTGGAAGATGTAGTTCCTGAACCTATTGTGTCATACTCTTCTCTAGTCATCATTCATCACACGAGAAGAGATCAGAAGGACACTGTAGAGAGCAAAGATGCATGTGTGCTTTGAGAATCACATGGTATTAACTAACTGAGATGCATCTGCTGTGAGAGAAGGGTATGTTAACAGTGGCTTGGTCTTCCAGAGTTTGGACATGCTGACACTGTGATTTTGCCTATTTCACATTTTGCCGAATTGTTTGCACACCAAGCTCTTTCTTTGAAACAGAGTATTTTGAGAATTTCTCCAATCAATATGTGCAAGGAGAAAGTTCCAGTTTCCTCACTGATACCTATCAGGTAAAGCAGTGAAAAATAACTTAGAAGCAGTGTAAGCTTTAGTATTTGGCACATTTAAATTAAGATATAAACCACAGCAGTATATCTGAAATAATGAACAATGCTACTGTAACACAAAAATGAATTAGAAAATATAATAGGAATTTTTCATTGCTAAAGTTCATGATTTTCTGCTCGGAACACTAATCATCACTGATATTAAGTACAACTTTAAAAAACTCTTCATCAATCCACTTGACAGATGTAGAATTTCTCATGGAAAAATTCCACTCTGAAGTATTGACAAGACAGAGAGCTCAGAAGTAATAAAAGGGGTTTAAAAATTCTAAGTCCTTTAAAAAAAATAGCTTGTTACATTGAAATTCCACTCCCTAAAACTTTTGTGTGACATTCAGGTCATGATTTGAGGTTAGTTTTAAAGGCTGATCATTTCATTCAGCCTTGGAATTTCACCAGAGATATCTGAAGTTTTCCCTCTGTAAGACTAAGATAAATGTCCTAGCTGTAGAGAAAGAAAAATGTATTTGGATACATACTTGTATCAAAAGCTCTGTGCAACCCATTCCTAAAGTACCTGGACTAGAAATATCAAAGCACCCTGGTACCACTGCCACATCCCACTGTCATGAGCACACAAAGAGAACAGGAAAAAAGTACAGCTTGGGTCATATGATTCGCAATCGGATTAATAACTATTAATTATACTTTTGTTATAATTATTTTGTTATAAAAGTGTTATATTGATCAATAACTTTAGCATTTTATGAATTATTCATGGAAAAATAAATTACTGACTATAAATGAAAATTTCTAAAATATCAAAACCCACCTAAATTAATCAGCAAAGAGTATAACACAGAAAAGCAAAGGGAAACTTAGGAACTGATTCTGAGACAAGCAGTTCACCAGAATAACTTTCCCTGTACAAATGATGTTATAGTTCCAAGCTGCATTTTGTGGAAAAGGCTCAATTATTTTGCTAAAGCAGATTAATTCTGATATTGGTTAACTTTCTCTGAGAAAAAAAAAATGGTTATAAAGATACTGATTGCATTCTTTCTAAAGATAGTGGAAACATTTCCCTCCCCTGAAAGAAGTATTGAACCAAATTCTAAAAGTCAAAATTTGCCTTGAGTATTCAGTGAGACTAGCAATGATCCTTAAAGTTGGGGAAGAAAAACCTATAAAAATGGTGTGAAATGCAAAAGAGTAAATTCCAAAAGGCTCTGCCTGGCCTGAAGTGTGGATGAGTGACTACTGGGTAAGGAGCAGATATGTAAAGGACATTCTGATGATGATGGGCACCTCAGTATGAGCAGAAGTAGTCAATAACAACTCAGTGTTATTTGACTTAGTCAAATGTCCAATCATCACAGGCTGAGCAAATCTGGCCCTATTTTAATTTAGGAATTAAGGTGACCCTACTGCTCAATACAAGTCAGCCTTTCTGATTTCTGCCTTACATGAAAGCCTATTTCATTTACTGCCCAATTTGTGTCATGTCCTCACAGCACATGTTCAGAGAGCATGCCCTATAACCCACCCCACAGATTTCGTGTTTGTCTAGTGAAATTCCTGAAGGACAGACACCTGGATGCCACTGCAGAATGTTCACTGGGGTCTTCTTCTCTGGATGTGTGATGCTATAACATATCACTTATCTTATTAATAGAATGACAATATATCATTTTATTCCCCTGTTTCAAGGAAAATTGTCTTTGAGGACTATAGCTATCAAAAGAGGAGTGGACAGCAATCAAGGGAGGTGATTCTCCCACTCCACTCTCATGAGACCCCACCTGAAATACTGTGGGTCTGTTAGAGCAAGTCCAGAGGAGGACCAGGGAGATGATCAGAGGGTTGGAGCGCCTCTGCTACAAAGACAGGCTGAGAGAGCTGGAGTTGCTCAGCCTGGGGAAGAGAAAGCTCTGGGGAGACTTTATTGTGCGTACCTTGAGATGTTTTAGAAAAAAAGGAAGGAGAGGGTCTTTTTAGACAGGCAGATAGTGACAGGACAAGGGGCAATGGTTTTACACTGGAAGAGGTTTAACTGAAATTTAGTTTAGTTACTAGGAAGGAATTCTTTACTCAGAGGGCAGTGAAGCATTGAAACAGGTTGCTGAGAGAGGTTGTGGATATTTCCTTCCTGGAAGTGCTCAAGGCCAAGTTGTACAGGACCCAGAGTAACATGGTCTAGCAAATTACATCCCTGCCCATGGCAGAAGAAATTAGATAGTCTTTAAGGTCCCTTCATACCCAAACCATTCTAGGACTATAAGAAAAATATTGCAAGATTAATTTCAGGTTGGCTTTTTTGCCTTAGAGTCTCTGTGCCCACTTCTTTGTTCTTATAAACATATTTTCCTACTTCAGAAGTAATTTTTTTCTTCCCTGTTTCCAGTGTAAAACAGACAACTAAAATTGGCTTCAGGCCCATTCCTGCAAACACTCCAACGAAAAGTAAGTTTTGATAAATACATAAACATGTTAAAACTCCCAAAATTTTATTTCCGCAGTCTCACGCACAAGAATATATAATTCATCTTTGTCTATATAAAGGACTTCAGAATTCAGATTTTGTAGCATTTAAGGCGGACAAGTGTTCTTTTCAAAGAAGTTCTTTTTTCTTTGCTTTTATCAGCTTACATAAAAGCTGCAGCTATAGAGTTATATCCAGAATTTATTTTTTTCCAAGCATAGGGATATCAGGAAGTCCTAATATGCATCCTCCAGATAAGTGTTCTTTGCTCTCCTTTTCAGCTCCTCCTTTGACTGCTGTGCAAGAGCTATGAATTTTGCTTTACCTTATCTTCTCATTTCCTGTGTCTTACATTATCAAGCCTTTGCATGTTTCAGCTGAATACTTGCAGTCATTTCTGTGATATCTTGTGAGGGAAAAATATGCTTCATTGTGTGTTAGTTAGTTACAAAACAAGACCTTTGTATAGTGTTAAAAGAACCAGCACTTCTTTTCTCTGTGCTCATTCTTAATTATCTTTCAACTTTCCCTTAATATTTGCAGATATTTATAATTAAGAAGGTGATTTTTTTGTCCCAGCTGTGGCCAAGTATAGAATAGTGATTCAATGTTGTGAGCTGTTTGTGTCAACAGGTGATAACAAAGGGAGAGCAAAAAATATTGTCTTTAAGCTGTGCAAATAATTCATTTTTCTATTCAATGGTGAAACTGAAGATAAATTTAAAAAGCACTTGGAGTATTTAAAATGTCTTAATTTTCATTTGACCTAAAATGAAACATTCCATTAATAACTAAGAATGGTCAATCATTTAGCTTTACAAAACAGTGAGAAAATACAACCAGGCAACACAGCTTGTTGACATGATGCTGTCGTGGTTTTGCTCTGGCAGACTGCCAAAGCACCCACCAGAGCTGCTTCCCCCTCTTTGCACTGGACAGGGGAAATGAATGGATTACTAAACTGAGATAAGAATATTGAAAGAGGAGAAACTCCCTAATTACACACAGGCTAAAACAAGGCTCATAACTTGAAAGATGATTAAGTGAATTTATTACAGAGTTAAAGGAGCAAGCAAGAAACATCTTTTTTACTTTTTCTCTTTTCTCCCTCCTCCCCCCAGCAGCCCTCCCCCCTGCACCCAGAAGGTACAGACAACCGGGGTTTTTTCCTCCTAATTACAAACAGTCCTCAGATCTGTCTCTCTCTCCTTTGGCACCTAACCAGGTTCACAGAAGTTGGCAGGCAACCCGTCTGGACCTGCCACTGCTGGTTTTTTTTTTTCTCCCAGGTCAGGCTGATCCAAACTTAGGGTAAGGGTGACACATGGCTTCCTTAACTTAATGACTCCTTCAGTCCAATCCCCAGGAGCAGAAGCCT
>VZRZ01001149.1:440874-482033 GCA_013398175.1 Climacteris rufus
CCACAGGCTGCAGAGACATCTTCAGCTCCAATGATTTAAGGACCTCCTCCTCCTCCTCCCTTCTTCTTCTTGGCCGGCTTTGCTGATGTTCATATCTGCTGTTTCTTTTATATGCTGTACTCCTTTCCTCTGCCTAACAGCTACATGTCTACTGCTACATGGTTCTAGCTACAATGGCGCACTTGCGTACTACCGAGTTTAATTCTTAAATCTGCTGTCACAGAGGCCTTACCTTCCTTCCTAGTTGGCCCAGCGGTGGCTAACAGCCCGTCCATCAGAGATAGGCCCTGGCTGGACAGCTGTGGAAACTTCTAGCAGATCTTTACAGGAGCCATCTTTTGGCCCCTACCACACCGAAAAAGCCAGACCCCCCTCAAACTACCACAGATGCCAAGGCTTGGATTAATATTAATGCCTAGAAAGATTGCTTCCTGAATTATGCCATTTGCCTGTTGCTGAATAAACAACTATTCTTTGGAGTGAATCCCCCCAGGTGAATCCTGCACAGCACTTATTGCAGGGCAACCAGAGATCACAGCAAGAGCTGGAAGGTGCAGCCAACTCAGGAGGAGTCAGGGATTTCAGGAGAGAATCAGCAAAGCTGAGCACAGCAGCAGCAGCAAGAAGCAGTAACAAAGGCAGGCAGATGGAGAACATAGCAACTGCTTGGAAGAACACAGAAAAAGCCATCTGAATAAGAACTAGGTGAGAAGTTTTGAAAGCACAAATGCAGAAATTATTACTCATTCTGTGTCTGAAAATCTGGACAAGCATTCCATGGCAAAAGCTAGATAGAGCCATCTTTCTATAGTAAATGTAGCTGATGAGCAGCACCTAGTGTGGTAGGGTAAATACTGAGTCTTCAGCAGTATAAAGCACAGACCACCAGTCTTCATAGGCTAATGGGAAGCACTGCAGAGGAATAAACACACTGCAGACAGCAACATCATCTACTTTCTTTAGTGCATTAAAGAAGACATGTTTTCCTCTGGCTGTACACAGTACTGAGGGTGTCTCAGCATTGTGTCTTCTCACAAAGGGAGACAGGAGTGTCGGTGTAATAGTTTCTCTTCTAGTCTTGCTCTCACTCAAACTTTGAGGGGACTGCTCTAACAGACCTGCTTGAGAAAAAGCAGACTCCAGGAGGTGTCCTGGCACACCACAGTAGGCAAACTGGATGTGCCAGCACAGTTATTGTGGTGCTCTCAGTCCACGTGCAATTGATGTGAATGCATAAAGAAGATCAAAGCCACAATTCTATCTCATGTTCCTCCTCTCAGTCTTTCATCTCCTTACCTTCACATGGCAGAGCCAGCTTCAGTAGTTAATTTTAGGGCATCAATGGTTTATATTGAAAAGGATGTTAAACCTGCCCTTTGCCATGCTGCTGGCAGAATTAGTGATAAAAAGGATCAAGAAAAAACAGGAATGCACCCTGGGACTTTTCAGAGTGCACTGCGGAGTTGAGTGTGTTGTGGTTGCTAGGGGAAAGATGTTCAAAAAGCCCTTGTTCCAGGTAGTACAACGGGTTCTTTAAGCCCATAACACTAATTATGCCTATTATTTCCAGCTTCCACAAAATATGTGTTTATCCAGAGGCAATTTACATTCTTCTTATCTATCATCATGAGTAGCTGTAAATGTGTACAGCAGGATTTGGAAATGTCCAACAAATTCTATGTGTCCTGCACAGTGACTGTGACCTGGTGGGCATGGGGTAGGAGGAGGAAAACCACTGCTGTGGAGCTCTGCCTGTGCTGAGTAAATTTTTATATTTGTTAGACATTTTAATGTATGGATCTCGTGAAATATTAAAAACAGAAACATGGAAGTCACTTGTACTCCCACTACCCACTGATCCTTTATTTCTGATTCCAGGAAGTCCAGAGCACTACAGACTCAATTAGGCATCTGGGGAGAGAAGGGGGCTATTTAAATTAACCAATTAATGAGTTTCCCACCCATGTTATTCTTTCTATTCCCCCTAAAAGGAAAACTTCTAATAATGACTGTATTTTTCTGTGTATATACAGTACTGTAGTCACATGATAACTGTATAGTTTGATTATCTGAAAATATAAATTTTGTTTAAAAAGCAAATCAAAATTGCTAAGGGAGAAATACAAAAATAACATATATAACTTTTAACTTTAAAGTATCACTTACCTCATGGGGAAAGATGCAGCTACAGCTGACTTCAATATCTGAACAAACCTCCTCAGCATTTTTTTCCCCCCTAGGTTTTGGTTGGAAAAAAAATGTTGGAATTATCATTGCCAAGATGGGTGTAACACTCATCAATAAAAGGTTATGGTTGTTCCTCTAATGCTATAGCTTTGTTTCAGAATGATGAAAAGACAAAGCTTTTGGATCACTGCACTTGCCTTTTCCAAAGCAAATCAGGCAGCTCCACTTGTTGGGTCACAGGTGGAAAGGAGGGCAAAAATAATTTCTGAGGAATTAACTGGATTCACAAGGTAGAATTCATCTGACCACAATAAAGCAACTATATGGGAGCTAGTGATGACCAGTTTCTCCTAGTCAAAGGAAAAAGCTGTGCTGCTGAGGTCTTCCTGGAGTTAGCTAAAATAGTAGCTTAATCAGGCATTTGAAATGCCTGTTCCTTTTCATCAGCTGAAAGGGGAATGAATATTAGAGAGATTCGTTCAGAAGACACCTCTCTAGTGTCAAAGCACAAGAATCTCCATGATCCCTGACACTTACACCTGACATAATGAAGCGAATTTTCTCTGTCTTTTAGAGAACAATGCTTAGCCCTGTGTTATAAAGTTCAGACTAATATTTTATTATGACATGACTGGTCTTTACAGAGGTATTTGCTATTGGCTGATGAAGGGGTCAGATAAAATCATTGAGGAATGTGACAGAAAAACTGTACGGACTTCTTTTAAAAATAAAAGAGGTGAAAACTCAGCACTCCAGTTCAGCTGAAGAAAATTCTTGGTTTATTGTGTTCTCAAATTAAGATAAAAGTTCAGTACTAATTTATCATTACTTTCAGCAGTCTGAAACTTGGTTCAAGCATAGACAATTATTTCAGAAGCCACTGTTGTAATGCAAGGAAAATGCTGAAACTCTCATCCCATCCAGTGGTCTTCCCCAGTGCCAGCCTAGCACCCAAGAAGATCTACAGCTCTACACTACACAAAACAGGCAAATACTAGGTAAACACCAGTTTTTACATAGGACAGTAAAATGTAAAAACCTTTCTTTTCTTGTGTGCCAAATTAATAGTTTGCAATCCTGACTTTGAACTAAAGGAGTTGTGATCTCCAAATAAAATCATTTTGCTCAGAACCCCAAACAATCTTACTGTTTTCTGGTGGAATTCCTATTAAATTCAAACAAACCTGTTGAAAAACCCATTGAATACATACTGTGAACACCCCTAGGGTTTTCCAAAATCTAAAACATTCCATCTTTTCAATCTAAGAGAAAGGGGAACCACATACAGATGAACCGTGGCAGGAGCTGTGTGGAATTAGACTGAAGTTTTGTCTAGTCCAGTATCAAGCACATAGTGAAGAGTAGAAAGAAAGAACAATGTACCGTTTTACATAGTGCAGAAGAGTAGAGATATTTTTCAAGAACAGGCTTACCATCTGTAATTATTTGTAGCTTAGAAACATTCTGAATCAGAACTAGTCATAATGGACTCTTATACCTAAAATTTTTCAATTGATCTTTGAATCCACTTAAAGTTTAGTACCCACTGCTCCAGAACCAGTTCATAGAATCATGGAAGAATTTAGTTTAGAACAAACCTTCCAAAATCATCTAGTCCAACCCCTCTGCAATGAATAGGGACTTCTTTCACTAGACCAGGTCGCTCAGATCCCTGTCCAATCTGACCTTGAATGCTTCCCGGGATGGGGCATCTACCACCTTTCTGGGAAACTAATCTGTCAATCTCTTTCAGTTTAAAAGCATTAGTCCTTGTCCTAGACAAATAGTTCTTGAACACTTTAAGAGTTATCATCAAATACAAATATGGAAACGTGTCTTTTTTGCTGGTTTTGATCTTAAGTGTTCTCCCACAATAAGCCCCTGAAAGCTGAGACAGGAAGATACTACACAGAAGGAAGAAGGACCTTTATTCTAGCATGAATAAACTTTCTGTTGACAAGTTCCCCCAAAATGAACTTTTCAGTTTGTTTCCTTTTCCTATATTTTTAAGCAACTGTGCCACCTTGTTTAAGTATCGAGAAGCAATTTCCAAGAACTTTTCAATATTCTTCAATCTAAACAGAAGTGTGTCTTTTTCAGGTACTTGTCATTGTGATCACAAGGCCAATGGTTTCTTTTGATGTTTTCAGCTTAGGGAACAGCACACATATCCCAGTTGTGTGCAGTTGGGAGAACTTGACACAATAACTGCATTTTACATCTTTTGCTCCATAAGTTTAATTACCTTTCGTCTGCTGACATAATTCTTTTCATTCCATTCCTCAAATTCATGAAAGTTTGTCTCTTGCATTAGAAGCATCAAAACAAGCTCTGTTCAGTGCCTCACAGTCTTCACTTTACAAGCTACAACTTGAAATATTCCTTCAGAATCCATTTCTAACTATGCAAAACTGTGTGAATAAATAATTTACTTTTGCAAGATTCAGCACGCTTAATTACACACACAAACAAAATTCTTTCAAACCCACAAGATATCTTTACCTCCTATGTGTGCTCTATGTGGGCTCCTTTGGTTGCATTTCAAAAGTTACAAAGACCTCATTTTAAAAACCCTGATTTCATTGAAATCAATGACAAAAGTCTTCCTTCAGATATCAATACAATCAGAATTATGCCTTCTATTTTTATTATATTCACGTACAACTATTTGATTGAATCTGATTAAAAATTACATTTAAATTCTACTAATAATGAGCCAGAAACTCTGTTATTAGGCAATTTTCCTTTCTCAATATGACTTCAACCAAGAAAATAAAAAGTTTTAAATTGCCAAAATCCTCCCAGTTCGTCTTTATCAATCTCAAAATTTGTTCAGTCTGTACCTCTTTTGTATTCCTTGCTTACCTATGGACATCTTCAATAATTTTTTCTCTCAGGTACACATCATACTGATTGTCACATGTTCATTCAGTTAGGAAGAAGAAAACCTCTATATATCTTTGGACAGAATGAGTCTGATATTAAATGCTGTAGCTGCCACAAACCACTCACAGAAAACCACACAGTAGGGAGACAGGAGGAAATGAGAGAAAAATATTATCAGGTAATAAAAAGTATATTCATGAGTCATACATTACTTGCTGAAAAGAACATAAAGATCAAAATTGTGTTTTTACCATTGACTTAATGGGAATACGACCAAAAGTATTAAATTTTTTGTTCTGACTTACAGGATTGAATCTAGTTATGAAAAGCTTCTAACCAGAAATGGAAAACTTCTAACTGGCATGGTTTTTAGCAAAGTCAAAATGAATTTTGTTCTAAATTATTGCTGTACTTAGGCAGTAAATTAATACAGTCTTAACATTGCAAAGTTGAGGCTTCTGTACAATATGACTCTATACAACTGACATCACTTGCCTAAATTGATCAGATTAATGTGCTGGTGCTTTGAGATGTGAGAGGTCTCTGCACATTAATCACCAGAACCATCAGAGATAGCCTGTTTAATTTCCCATGACCCAGGTATCCTGCAGCCTTGTGTGTGTATCTGTGTATGAGAGATATCCCCCTCCTGAAATTTTGCAATCCCAGTCAGGCTCCCTGGCATACAATTCTTTCATATACTAAAAGTACTCAGAGGAACCACACACAAACCTAATAAATATAAATGTGAAGTAGATCAGCTACAAGCTAAACACAGGATCCAGTTGTGTTCTTGGCATTTTTCCTTGTTTAATTTTATGAGGTTTCTGTTGGCACACTCCTCCAACCAAGATGAGCATATCCTACTCTTGAGCGTATCAAACGTTTTCCCCAACTTTGTGTCAACTGCAAACTTGACTAGAGTGCATTCTACCACATCTGCCAAGTCATTGACAAAGACATTAAACAGGACAGTTACCAGGGCAGACCTCTGCAGTACTCACCACGGGCATCCACACAGGGCACAACCTGTTAACCACTGATAGTCCAAACAGATTTCTGCCCATATGGTCACCCACTTATTCAGACCATTATGTCCTAGCCTGGATACAGATGAAATTCAGTCATTCGTGCTCTTAACTGGAACATCATCTGATTAACCAGAGAAGAAAAAGCTTCATCCTAGAGTCCTGTTTAGATGTTACCTCTGTCATCAGAACATTTCTTCAGTGCTCTCCCCTTAAAAGATGTGAGGGTTGTGTGGGATGAGACCCTGGATGAGTGAGCCATGGACCATGCAATTGACTGCTCTGTGTGGAAGATGGAATTTAGCTAATCTGTCTTCCATAGACCTACACAGTCTTGCTCACTGGATATTGTTAGTCTGAGGAGTTAGAGGTCATACCTCGTATAAAACGTCTGCATCCCCACTTGTCAAGGAAGAATGCTAAAATTTAGCTTTGGCCTGACTGGAAAACAGTGAAGTAGGAAGCTGAGCACACAAACTTTACAGTTATTCCACACAGTGTCCCCAGAATCCTGCAAATTTGTCTTCTGTAAGTTTAAAACACAAGAGCAAAAGCTATAAAATGGCAATTAAAATTCTCACAGAGGACTGTGTCTTTGCTCAGCTGTACGTCATGAATCACTCCTTCTGATTAACTAGCATCTTCTATGGATTAGCAAAGCAAATGAAGCATCAGTTTTGTGGAAGCATCAGTGCTGTGGAAGTAACCACCTCTTTCAATAGATGACCAGTGTCTCCAGGGCTGATCACATTAAATCACAGACAGAAGATTAAATTATTTTTATAAAAGACCTTTTCAAGCTAGTTTGTGGCAGTCTCCTTCAGGAAATTCTGCAACGTCCTTGTGCAGTAGAGAAAAACAGAAAAAAAGAGCAATATAAAATGAACAAAATGAAAGGGAAAATAATTTTTAAAACCTCACCACAATTTAGCAGAGTTGACTACTAAAAAGCACTAAAAGTAAATATTTTTCCTATTTTTCACTGATGTGAAAAAACACCATAACTTCAGATGCTCCTAATTATATCAAATATTGAAAACCATCCCAGGTTTCCCAAGACATTTGGTCAATTTCCCATGGAATAACCAAGTGTTACCATGTACATCAGAAAAATAGGCTTCATATGCATAAACTGAGAACCCATGCTGATCAGAAGTAAAAGAAAACATAGAGTTACAAAAACAATATTTAACAACTTTGTTAACCTGGGAAGACTTTTTTCCAGCTCCTGCTGGATAAGAAAACAGACAAAATGTTGATTCATGCAGAGCTCCCCAAACTCTTTATTCTGCAAACTTTCTTTTCAGGATTTTGCTTCAGTGAAAGTCTCCTAGTATAGCCACCACCTGACATGCAGGACACAACATGTAATAAGAAAATTTTCATAAGAAAAGTTCACCATAAAGGATGGAAGGATGAGATGTTTCCTTTGGTTTGGGGTGATCATGGGAACATTTACATCAAATGTGTGTATTTTGTTACATGAAATGGTTACTAAAAAAGGAAAGTTTTACATAACACAATAACATTTCCCTAAACATAACCTTTTACAAGTGAATTTTTTTCTATTAAATATTCAAATTTTCCACTATTAAAAGTGAAAAAATATGTATATATCCATTAGAAAGCACTGGGATACTTACCTAAAAAAATGTCAAAACCCCCACAGATTAAATGATAAGACAAATCTTGAATGATATTGGTAACCTATCCATATTGTTTTCCTGTATGTAGAAAAGACCACTCATATGCTTTTAACTTTAGTGTAGTTTAAAGATATTCCTAGTACATATCAAACATAACTTGTATTTAAAGTGCTTCCTATGCATTGGATCTTGAATGTGAAACATGAGTGGCATTACATTATTTTGTCCTTCTGTGCTGTAAATATATTTTATTCACACATCACATGTATATATATCACATTTACAGATTAAGCTTTCTTTAAGAGCTATCTGTCCCTTTTCCTTTTCACTGCTGTAATCAATAGATACAAATATTGGAGATGCTTAATTTTACACTCCAGTTAAAACAGTAATTGCTAAGGAAGAGTTAGACTCAAAAATCAGGCACCACATAATCCTTGGCACTGAAGCTAGGAAATTAAATTCTGTAGATTTTGTAATATCCAAGCAATCTTTTAAGAGTGGGTTAATTTCAAACTTTTTCTAACAGAACTTCAGATGTCTAGAACAACACAAACCTTGCAGAGGTTTCTAACATAGCACTGTCTTTTAGTAAAACCAGAGGAGGAAGGGTTTCTAATTCCACTTCAGATTAAAAAAAAAAAAAACAAACAAAAAGACTGGGGATTTTCAGATAATACTTAACAAAATGTCACCTCTGTGAAAGTTTGTCTGTATTAAAGATGTTCTTACTGCACAGGATGTTGCTAAAATAGAGTTACAAGCAGAAGCATTTGTACTGTATTTTAATATTCAACTAAATTAGAACAAAGTTCACTGTAAATTAAATACAAAAGATGGTATTAAACTAATTCAGTGCAGACATTGCATCTCAGTGAATTATTCTAGTCTCCCTTTATTGACTGTGGAACTATTTCTGTGGTTCACTTCACTTCATCCTAAATTAAGCACTTCCATTTGCTGAAATGATTTTTGCTCTAAAAGCACCCATTGTCTGACAAGAAGTCCACAGGGAACTAGCTCAGGTTTCTACACTGGAAACATTGAAGAAACATGGAAAATAATGTCTATCAGATCAGATAGTTCTATCAGGAAATATACATTAGGGTTGATTTGGATGTCCCAGAAACTGAGCTTGGCTTGGTAAAGTCAGCCTAGAATTGTAGAATCACGGAACTGTTTGGGTTGGAAGGAACATTTAGAGGTCGCCTAGTACAACACCCCTGCAATAAGTAAGGACACCTTCTATTAGATTAGGTTGCTCAGAGCCCCATCTAGCCAGGCCTTGAATGTTTCTGCCATGGTATATCTACCACCTTGCTGGGCAACTTGTTTCTGTGTTTCAGCACCTTCACAGTAAAAAATATCTTCCTTTGATCTTATCTCAATGTACCATCTTATATTTTTTAAAAAATCCTTGTTCTGTCACAATACATCCTACTAAAAATTTGTCCCTGTCTTTCTTATAAGCCCCTGTAGTGGCCCAAGGCTTGCTGCCTGGTGCTGCTTGTGAGAAAAATCCTTGTCCCACATGACAAATATGAAAACAATAGAGGTAAGGACCTGTTGTTGTTCTTCTGCTATGTGTTCTGGACTGGGGCAGTGTAGAACCCAGCCAATCATATACCTGGGTTCTTATTATAAAAGGACAATACAATAAACAGGCTGCTGCTGCTGGCTGGCTCTCGACCCTTGCACACCAAGGCATGTGCTGTCTCGTTATTCGGATCGCTGTGTTCTGCTGCCATAAGCCCCCTTCAGGCACTGAAAGGATGTAACAAGGTTACATCAAAGCCTTCTCTTTTCCAGGCTGAACAATCCCTATTCTCTCAGCCTTTCCTCATAAGAGAGATGCTCCATCTCTTTGATTATCTCTGTGGCCCTTCTCTGGACTTGCTCCAAAGGTCTATTTCCTTCATGTGCTGGGGAACTCAGAGCTGGATGCAGAACTCCAGGTGGGGTCTCACCAGAGTGAAGTAAAAGGGCAGAATCCCCTCCCTTGCCCTGTTGGCCACGCTGCTTTGGATCAGTCCAGAACATGCTTGGCTTTCTGGGCTGCAAGCTCTTGTCCAGCCTTTCATCCACCAGCACCACCAAGTCTTTCTGGGCAGGGCTGCTCTCAATCTTTTCATCCCCCAGCCTGTATTGACACTGGTGGCTGTTCCAACTGAAGTGTAGGACCCTGCCCTGGGACTTTTTAAACCCCTCATGATTTTCACATAGACCCGCTCCTCAAGCTGGCCCAGGTCCCTCTAGACAGGATTCTGTCCTTCTGATGTGTCATTTGCAACTTGGTTGAGGGTGCACTCCATTCCTTCATCTGTGTTATTGATGAAGATACTAAACAGTACTGGTCCCAATACAGACCCCTGAGGGACACCACTTGTCATTGATCTCCATCCAGACATTGAGCCATTGATAAATATTCTCTGGATGTGACCATGCAAACAATTCCTCATCAACTGAACAGTCCACTATTAAATCCATCTCTTTCCAATTTAGAGAGAAGTATGCTGTGGGGGATCATGTCAAAGGCCTTACAGAAGTCCAGAGAGATGATATATGTAGCCCTTCCCTTGTCCACTGATGTATTCGTCATAGAAGGTCACTAGGGTGGTCAGACAAGACTGTCCTTTGACAACGCCATGATGGTTGTCTTGAATTATCTCCCTGTCCTCCATGTGCCTTATTCTAGGAGGGTTTGTTCCATGATCTTCCCAGGCACAGACAGGGAAAACTGAAGCTGACAGGTCAGTAGTTCCTGGGGCCCTCCTTGCTACCTTTTTTAAATGGGTGCAAGGTTTGTGTTTTTCCAGTCACCTGGGACTTCACCTGACTGTAAATGTAAATTTCCAAATATCCTGGAGGGTGGTTTGGTAATTATATCACCCAATTCCCTCAGGACTCTGGTATACATTTCATTGTGTCCCATAGACATACACAATCAGATTCCTCACATGATCATTAACCTGATCTTCTCTTACAGCAGGAGGGACTTTCCTCCTCCAGTCCCTGTCTTGTGGTCCATCCACTTGAGAGGTGTGGGAAGAGAGGCTGCCATTGAAAACTGAGGCAAAAAAGTTGAGTACCTCAGCCTTCTCCTAATCCATTGTTCCCATTTTGCCAGTCATGTTCATTGGGGGCATGCACTTTATTTGGCCTTTCCTTCTGGCTGACAAAACTGTTTACAGCCTTACCAAGTTCATCTCCAGATGAACCTTGGCCTTCCTGACTCCATTTCTACACAAAGAGGTAGCATATCCATCCTCTTCCCAGGATATCTGTCCCTGCTCCCACTGCCTATGCATTTCCTTCTTGTCCTTAATTTGACGAGCAGGTCTTGACTTAGCCATGCCATGCCCAGCCTTCCTTGTCTGATTTCTTACACATGGGGATCAAGAGCTCTTGTACTCTATGAAAAGTGTCTTTAAAGATCTACAGACTCTACTAGGCTGCTGCTAACTGTCAGCTTGTCTATGTCTGATACCTGTATTATGCCACAGAGAACGTGAAGCCTTTTTTTTCCCCAGATCTCAAAAAATAAGGTCTCAGGAAATAAGAAATACTTTTACATTTTCTGGTTTCCCATGAACGGAGGTAAAGTGGTCTCTTGTTTGAGATGAGCTGCAGAACAGCTTATTATCCACACAAACAAATAGCCTATTGGACTTCATATCTCTCTGAGATAACAAAGCCTCAGGACTAAGGAGGAAAAAGATAGGTAAACGTCATGGTGTCCCTCTGTACATGAATTCTGGGTAAGGGGACGGGATAATTTGTGGCTTGGCATTTCTTTGAGATCAAACCTCTGCTGGAGTGATGCAAAATGCACCTCAATGCTTCATAGTGATGCAGAGCTGATTCATCCAGAGTGACTCACCCTGTTGAGGATGTTACTTAGTTGTACACTGACCAGAACTATCAGAGAAGCTGCAAAGTTTGTGAGCAATGTAAGTAAATGAAAACCAAACTGTTCAGAAAGTCATAATTTTGTCAAGAGATACTGTTCCTGATTTGTGTTGGCACAGCTGCTCCTGGGATGCCTCACCACAGGCAAAATGATACAGCATAGCACAGGCACCTGAACAGTGCTCTGAGAGGGGCAGGATGGACAACTGCAAATGCAGAGCACTTTGACAGGACCGTACTAGGCAGAAACTGCCTGTATAATAAATATGTGGGAAATCTCAGTTTTGGACATTCTCTCTAGTGCAAAGAGTGAAGGGGAACGTGGGACACAACCTGTAAGTGTCACAACCTGTTAATCATGTTGGTTATCAGCAAAAACAACAGACACCTGCCTGCAGCTTTGCCAAAGCAAGCACCCAGAGCACCTGGATTGCCCTGTGATTCATTCACAGAACAAGCACAACATAGCACTAAGGGAAAGCTTTATCATGTGACTATCTCATGTCCTTCGGAGTTAGATATTTTGGGATTTGTTTTCCTCTTTATTGTCATGGCTTTTACAACTTTTAAATGTCTTGATCCACTTTAGTTAAACTCTAAGTGTGACAGGTCAGAGAGCCCATAAACTTGCTAATGGTGTAACTTGCTCGTATGTTTTTCCTTGGATTTAACACTCCATCTTCAAAGCCTATGTTACAGACATTTGGGGGGGGGGGGGGTTTTACTATTCAAGTCATATTTTTTGTAGAAAACACATTGTTCCACCTTTCCTCATATCACAGACAGTTTTCCTTGGTAGGAAAGGATAGCACAAATTTTTATTCTGTTCTATAACGTGAGCAGAACCTTTAAGATATCAGTATGCTGAAAGCATAATCCAGAAAATAAGGAGTGAGCACCACAATAATTTGGCTACAGATTTGATTTATAAAGTCAAAAACTGATTTTTCACAAAGCCACTTCAGAAATAGTGTTGGGTTTACCATTTTTAATCAAATAAAGTCAAAGAGAAAAAAAGTAACAGTTGGCCTAATCTAGCAGTTTTTTTATGTGTAAAAGGCTGGGTGTGATTTTTGCTTTATAAGAAACACATTGGTTTTCTGCTGGTAGCATATGTATTGTACAGTTCGCAGTGCCAATGACATTAATAAAATCTTAAAAGTCATAAAACTTCTGTTCTGCCTGCTGTTGCTCACCTATTGTTCCGTTAGAGAGAAGAATATATTATCCAGTTCCCTATAAAGGAGCAGCAGTTTTTTGCACATGGAAGATTAGTGTTGTATGGGATGCTTTCCTGCTGGATTGTATGGTGCTAATAATATAAACAGTATGAACAGCTGTTATCTTTACAGTAATTAGCATAACATTTCCTGATGGACTACCTTATGCATTCACTGTTCTTTTTTTTAACTGAAACTTGTATCAGAGTAATATCTTTTTTGTTGTTGTTGAGATAGTTTCCAATTTATAGACTTATAAAGTTCATAAAATGAATATAAAAATCAGAAAACAGATGCAATGTCTCAAAAGTTCTGTTTTCTAAGATTCGGTGTATTTTATCTTAATACAAACAATGTGAACAGTAGCATTAAAATATAAAGGGCTGCATCCATGGAATGAAAGAATGAGAGCTGAAAAAATTGTTTTTGAACCTCCCATTTACTTATGGCAACATAACTACCAAGACTGAGTGCCTAGGTTCTCTAGACAGGAAGAGTGTTGAGCAGCTTCAAGTTTCTCATATTACCTGGTAGAAAATACTGAAGAAACAAATGGATTCAATATTAGATATCTCTGAAATTTCTAGATGTCAAGTTTCAAGCCTAAGGAGACCACTTTTTCATCTCTTACTTTTACAAGAATTCAAATTTGTTAAACTTCTCCATTGCCTCAAATAATGAATTTTGAAGTAATTGAGTAGGAAGAAAACCTTACAGTAGAAAGCCTTCTTTCATGGAACTGTAGAATCACGAAGTTTGGAAAAGACCTTTTAGATCGAGTCCAACTGTTAATCCAGCACCAACGTGTTCACCACTAAACCGTGACTTCAAGTGACACATCCACACACCTGTTGAACATTTCTAGGGATGGTGGTGATTCCAGTACTTCCCTGGGCAGCCTGTTCCAATATCTGATCACCTTTCCAGTGAATAATTTTTTTCTAATTTCTAATCTAACCCCCTTCCTGGTACAACAGGAGGCAATCTCCTCTGGTCCTGGTTACTTTTATTTATTCTTATAAAAAGTCTTAATAAAATGTATTTCCATCAGAATAGGTACACCTATTAAAATCTATTGTTCTGTTGGTGTTTTGAGGGACACTTAGGAGGAGGTAGTGGACTCCACCTTTTACAGTAAACACTATAGGGTTGTTGACAGTGCAATGCAGAAATAATATGCAAGCAGAAATTCTAGTGAATAATTTATGTTTCCCACTGCACTTATCTTTTCTCAATGAATTAAAGTACAGTGCTGAATTAGATTTGTGTTCTTGCAAGAGGTTGGAGAGTTGTAATCATTGGTTCTCCCCAAAGTGGTTCATTTTGCTGTTTCTTATTCTAGAACTAGACTTCAGATGATAACTAGACTTTAGATGATAACTTGCAATAATCTATTTTTTTCTATGCAATCTGTGAGTCTTATTGTTTTGAAAATGTTTTCTTTTTAGTAGATGATTCAACAAAGAACTGCACATCAGGTTAGGTTTGCAAATCTGAGAATAAATGGATTTACTCCAGCTGGAATTGATTAAACATATAGTGTGTATTTTAAGTGCTGTACTGGAACTTGCAAGGAGTAGATTCTTTATGTAAAGATGAGCACATACTAACACATATTCTTTTTTTTTCTTTGTTTATCCATCATAAATAATCTATCCCCAGCCTAGTTCTTATTGTTGTTCCAATTAATCTCTTTAATTTCACAAAAAAATGAGCTTGTTACTTAGACTTACCCTCAGTTCATCTGCCTCCTGCCTCCAGTTCTTGGAAGCTCTGCCTTGAATTTCGCTAAGAAGCACCATAAATCTTGTCACATCCATTGTGTCCCCATTTGGCATTTTGTCCATAGCACCAATTTCACTTTAGATTCTGAGCTTGGATACCAGCTTGGAGCTAGTACAATTGCTTTGGTGACATTTTGGATTGCACGGCATGGAAGATGACAGTAGAACTCAGCACTTACAAATCAGCCAGCTCTAAAGTAATGAGAGAGGAAGATTTATTCTATTTGAGAGACTCACAGGTATTACAAAGCTCCAGTCTGCTCTCACTGAAGCCAACAGGAGCCTGTCTTTTGATTTTAATAGGAGCTGCATCAGTAGAGAGAGTGAGAGATGTAATTTCTCAAAGTAATAACCTTTTTTCTCTTGCAAGGATAAACTATTCAGCTTTCAGTCTCTCTGCCCATTCTTGTAGGTCTCAGCATTTTTGCTAGCTTGAATAGCGTGTTTCCATTAAGTGTTGTATCCAATGTAGGGCCATTTGATTTTTCACACCAGTATCAATAATATAATCATGCTTTTGAGAAGATTACCAACTTGCACAGAATTCAGGCTGGTAACAGGCAGGCATACTAATGTAGAAAAATTAATTGAATTAAGCAATCATTTATGTAGGGACAATCTGGAGACAAAATACATTAAACTTGTAGCTTTAAGCTAATAAAAGGACATTTCCAAAATCATTATTCCTATAATTGACTTTAAAATATTTAATCTAATCTTAGAATTACTTTTACACTGCTAAATGTAAAGTTAGAAAAATAAACCATCTTCTTACTGATTTATTTAAACTATCAACCTAACTCAACCTGGTTTAGAATCATGTTTCCACTACAGCTTTGGAATAGATTTAAACAACTCATCAGTAAAAGAAATCAAATGATATCTTCTTTAAAAACAAAATATGCAGTGTTGCAGTTCTTAAAAACCAGGAGAGACCAGAACAGGAAGTGTCAAAAGACAAATTTCCATGGTTCTTATACTGAAAAAAAATTGTTTTGCCTAAAACCAGCAAGAAAAATAGCCTAATACACCTTGCAAACAAAATTACCTTTTATTTTTTTTTTAACTAGTTTCATTATTATTCCTCTTAACACCTCAGCTGAAGATAAGTGGCACATTATAAGAAAGAAATTAGGTAGTTTATTCTTGTAGGTTCTGAGTCTTCCCTTTAACTTACTGTCATGGTTTAGCAATTTTATTCTCCAATTTAGTGTTCCCACTGAAACTACTCCAAACCACTTGCCATTTGCTCACTCCCCCATCAACCTTCCCCTCCCTTTGCAGGTGGCTGGAGAGGAAAATTTGAGGTACTAAAGGTAAAGGTCACAGGTTGAGATTAGAACAGTTTACTGGAATGAACAATGAGATAAGAAAATGAACAGTAACAGCAGCGATATTAATATTAATATTATTATTTAATATTAATTATAATATTATTAATTAATATTAATATTAATAATAATTAATACACAAAAGTGTACAAGAGAAGCAAACAATCCATATGCAAGTCCTCACCGCTATCCCATGTGGAGCCCAACAACACCCGATCATCACCAAACTACTCCAACCCAAAATGGTCGCCTTCTCTCATCCCCAGGAAATTATATGGATGGTATATAATAACCTCCAGGTCCTAGTGTGCCCTTCCTGGCTACTGCAGAAATTAACCCTGTCCTGGCCAGAACCAGGACACTTATTATTTCACTGTTTGTTTACCCTACAGCCATCTATGACCTTTAAAAGGACTAAATAATTTGTTTCAACCATCCCAGCCACTTAATAATAAACAGATATTGGCCTGTATTGTTTTTAGGCATGTGAGAAAAAGTCCAGAAACTATTGAAAGCCACAATGCTTGTGAACACAATTAGCAAAGACAGCAGGCCATCAGAGCTTTCTTACTGAGGTGGTTTTTTCAATATGAGTGGAACAACGGTGCAATTATTGTCTGAAATATCTAATGGTTTATGTAGAGCAGCTTTTAAAAAAAGAATGCATGAAAGGGAAGCAAAGAACTACCAGCAGCAATTTATGTCAACTCATAGCCTTTATAGCAAATGAGGCAAATATTTAAATCAGCACTCACACAGAAGTCCATAATCACCTCTGCGAAAGATGGTCATTAAACGACCTTTCCTGCTTAAGCAAGTTGTGTATATTGATGTTGTGCAATTTCACATAACACATTTGCCATGATTCAGTGTCCATCCATTCAGTAAGTATAGGATGTGGACAGAAAAGCTACAGATTCAGAGGGCAGCAAATACTGACATTGTTCCACAGAAGTCTCAGTTCAGTAAAGTGTTTAAAGATGAGATTAACTGTCAACATGCAAATAAACTGCCCCCATATTTACAGTCACATATGCAAATGAAGGTATTTGCATCTGACATTATGTAAATTATCTGTCTTTTCATTGAAAATTTGATAGACTATATAAAGACACATCATAAAAGAGAAGGGGATCCCAGTACTCTTCTGCTGTGATTTCACTGGCCACATCAGAGTAGTATTTACTATTTTACTTTAAGGTCTGGTTAATAAATAATGCTAAAATGGATTACTCTAAGGCTGTTTCCATATATTCCTCATGACCATCTGAATTTCAGGCAATAAAACATTAAAGTAACACATGTTTTCAACCTACCAGACAGACATGCTTAAGTACACAGAGGCAGCACCAGCACTGTATATCAATTTTATCTCATCAAAGCCCTATTTTTAAGAGCTAAGGGACTTCAAAAGTGTTGAGTCCTTGGCTGAGTTAGGGTGATTTTATCTGAGAGCAAGAGTATATTGACGAAAGGGGATTAGTCAACAGTTCTGTGTATCTTCAAGGATTTAGCCCCATGCCCATTGCCAGAATCAGATGTATTGATTATACTTACTTTTGTTTTTCCCCATATAATTGCATCAACCCAAACATATTTGCATTTAGGTATCAGTAAGAGTTGTTCACATAGACCCAAATAGAAAAGAGAAGTTTACTGGATAAAGAAGAAAAGAAGTTACTTCTGTGGTAATAAGAGAATCATACATATCTTCAGTTAACTTATTTTTTGGCAGAAGGAGAATGTGAACTCCAGGCTAAAAATGAAAGAAATCCTAAAGTTCACTCAGTTTGTTTGTCCAATGTAAGTCAAAAGATTCATTTTCTATAGCAGAGGGCAAAGTAGAAAAGGTAGATATAAAACTAGTATTGAGTATTGTTGCCCTGAGTTTTGCAGTTCTTCGATGTTTTCATTCTTCTGTAACAATTTATCATACTCTCTCTGTAAACATAGTCATGTTTTTGTAACTCTATCCTATTGTTTTCATTCCTTTCTCCTGGGCGGAGAAATTTGTTGGATATTTCCTTTGACCAGTGTGATGGAGAGGTGGCTATTTCTCCCTCCAATCCACTGTGGTTTTTAGAGGATATATATAAAATAAAGTGTGGGGCAGGGCAGGGCAGTGCTGCCCAGCCTTTTGGTCCATGGTCTCGGCTCTCTGTCTTCTACGTGTCTGCGTCTTTCTTTCATGTCCCGAGTGACAGAGTATGTTAAAGGCTTTCATCTTGTTTTTTGTTTTTTCAATAATTAAAGCAATAATTGAGAAATCAAACCAAAATTAAATAAGAACCATCCATCATTTCATCATTTTTTGTAAGTTAAATTATTCAAAGGCCATGACTTATTTCACGTTACTTCCCACAGTCCTAGAACGTACTTATATTTTTCTCAGATTCATAGCACATCAACACGTACTAAATAGAACTAAGTTCTGTTTCTATTTTTCACTTGCACCTCATTTGTTAGAAAAACTTGTTGAAGTTACATTTTTTTATCATGACCTTGCCAAGATGAGTCTTACACTTGTAGCTTGGTAGCCAGGCCCAATCCTGCTGCATGTTGTCATTCCATTGTAATAAAATCCTTAAATACATACATAGTCTTCATGTAATTCAGATGGTCTGTATCAAGTCTAAACTCTTTTAAGATTTTTGTTCATTTTGGGTTTAGTTGTATGGCTGAATTAAAGACCAAAATAAATACTGTTTTCCACTTAAAATGGGTAATTGCAAAGGTTTAATATTTTATGTGTATTTCCATTTTACTTCCAGTGAATACCCAAAAGTCTTAAAACACAGGCAACATTTAAATTCAGGTGTCTCTTTTCAAGGTTGTCTATAAACTTGCAGTAACAGCCTGCCCACTGCCAGTTATTTACTGATCTGAGCATAAGCAACAGTATAAAAAGCAGGCAGAGTCAGAGTGAACCATAACACTGTGTCTAAAAACACCCTGAGCTGTCCAAGTCTTGTAGGACTGGCCTGTTTCAGGCAGATTTGATTGTCCAAGCCAACTCGTCCGTATCAATCCAGCCACAGCATCAAGACAAAACCTGGCTGCTCCCATGGCTGAAATCACTTTGTCTACATTAACTTAGCTTTGCCAGCATGAATTTCATGTCACTGAAAAGCATAAAGAAGTGGCAAATTGTGCCCTTTGTTTGGTATTCTTTTACCCCTACCTTATTCAAGATGCCCTGCGCATAAATCGTGGTGAACTCAGTGTCACCTAAGGACATGCTCATTGAAGACACTGTGTTGAATGCTCAGGAGGAACTATCAACTTCCTTAATGTCAGAGAGGCCCTTCAGAGAGACCTCAGATTAGAGAGATGGATAATCATCAACGATGTGAAGTTCAACAAGGGAAAGTGCCAGATCCTGTACCTGGGATGGAGCAACCTTGTTTGTGTGTATAGACCAGGGAATGAGAGGCTGGAGAGCAGTGCTGCAGAAAAAGACCTGGGAGCTGTGTTTGATGGCAAGTTGAATATGAGTCAGCAGTGCCGTGGCAGCCAGAAGGACCAACCATGTCCTGGGGTGCACCAGGCACAGCATCACCAGCCAGGCAAGGGAGGGGATTGTCCCTCTCTGCTCTGCACTGGGGAGGCCTCACCTCAAGTCCTGGGGGCAGTTTGGGGCACCACAATTTTAAAAATACATGAAGCAATTAGAAAGCATCCAAAGGAGAGCACAAGGGTGGTGAAGGGCCTTGAGGGAAAGCCGTATGAAGAGCATCTGAGGTCACTTGTTATTTTCAGCCTGGAGAAGTGGAGACTGAGGGGAGGCCTCATTGTGGTCTTCAACATCCTCCTGAGGGGAAGAGGAAAGGCAGGTACCCATCCCCTTGCTCTCGTGACCAGTGACAGGACCTGAGGAAATGCCATGAAAATGAGTCAGGGGAAGTTTAGGTTAGATATTAGGTAAAAGTTTTTCACCCAGGGAATGGTTAGGCACTGGAACAGGCTCCCCAGGGAGCACCAACCCTGACAGAATTCAAAAAGTGTTTGGACAGTGCTGTCAGGCATGTGGTGTGATTCTTGGGGTGTCCTGTGTAGAGCCAGGAGCTGGACTTGATGATCCTGATGGGTCCCTTCAGCATATTTTATGGTTCTGTGCTTCTTTTATGTTTACACATACCATGCAAAGGCTGAAAGGCATAGAACAAACAAGTCCTGGAAAAACCACACAGGAGTAAAATGGTGAAATGATATAGTGAAGCATATATTGATTATCAGGTGAGAAAATAGAGCTGAGAGGTTATTTTAGCCTTTCTTTCATGGGAAAACAAAATAAAGTATCTCTATTCTCCACTTCAGTTCCTATTTTGGTAACTGTAGGAAAGTCTTCCAATCTGTCAGCATGAAAAATTTGGCCCAAAGTTTAAAAGTTGTCCAAATCTAACACAGATAGCTACACACCAGAATATTGTAAGTCACACAGGCTTATAAAATCAGGCTAAAAAGTGAAATGGTAATTAGAGAAGAGTGATACATTAAATTATATAAACTAAGCAGAATTTCTGCTTTGAACAGCACCAAAAAATTCCATTTCAGTACCGTTTCTGCTCTGAATGAAGGGAACAGCAACATTTTCAGTATTTCAAATTTGTCTTATAATTTCGCCATGTTCATTCCCAAATCTGAAGAGCAGGATGCGTGTCTGAAATAATTGAAACCATGTTTTTTGTGGAGAATTATCTGTTTCTCCTCTGCTTAAACACGGATATCAATTCTGATGTACTTACACTATTTGAGTATTATGGTCAGTTGCTGTTAATGTGCTTCTGACAACAAAACAATACAGAGAGCTGTATCAAATGCAGTGGGTAGAAAGCGTGAGTACCTCGGAGCCTTTTGCGTTGGTCTCGTGTCCTGAAAAAAGCGACTTTGGCTTCATCCAGTCTTCGATCAGAGGCGAGCTGGGCATCAGAACTCCTGCAGAGTCTAGGCTTAGTTCACGCACAGCAGTTTAATTTATGAAGGGAAGTAAAGAGATGAGAAAGGGTTCTTTTCCGCTTATTGCCAGCAGGATTTTATTACTGGAGCCATGGAGTGCAGTAAAAGACAAGTCAATCACAAACAAATCAATCACTGCGGAGGATTACAATGATTGACAGGGGCGCCAGCCAGTGAGTCACTGTCACACCCGGCGCAGGAACCAATGAGCTGTTCCCCTGGCCGGGGACAGCCCCTGCCGAGCCGGGGCTGCGCCACCCCGGCTGCACCGAAAGGACCGGACCCCGCGGCCCCAGTCGGGTTGTAAACCACGCCCAGTGGCACCGCAGCAATCATATTTTCCTGATGAAGCCCTGAAGACATTTCCCAGATGTGTATGAAAGGGTTAAAGGCAAAACTCCATACTCAGACTGGTTTTCTTTCTGTTCTCTTATTTGTCCATAAAGATAGCTTTAATTAGTACTTGCCTGGAAACAATTTTGGCGTGTATTAACTAAAAAGTGTAATCAGTATGAAGAGAAACTGATGAACAATTATAAAAATAGCACCCAAACATCAAAGTCATTTTCCTAAAGAAAAATATTATTATATGAGATAGTACGGAAGTGTTGCCATGTTGCAAAAAACTGCTCTATGTGCATGTCACATTAATATGGCAGTGGGAGCAGTGGTTACTTCAATTCACAAAATCACAGAATCTCAGGATTGTTAGGGTGTGAAGGGACCTCTGAAGAGTCCAACCCCCCTTACCATGGCAGGGTCATCTAGAGCAGGGTACACAGGAATGCGTATTCAAAATGCTTTTTCAAGATGCACACTGGGCAATCAGAGCTAAGCCTTATGTCTCAGATTAAATTTCTCTTCATGCAAAATTTATATTTCAGTTATATTCATCCCATGTTCCTAATATTTTTTTTAAAGAAAAAGAACAAATAGTTACATTTGCTTAATAGTTTAACTGCATTACCAGATTTCCAAATCTTTCTATTTTTATGATAGTGGGCATTGTCTTAATGGCATGCTCCTGTAGGTAAATGATCAAATGAGAATCTACTAATTTTTTTACCACGTTTTTTGCCTTACGTTAAGAACACATTTGAACACATGAAGCTGTATTCTAGAATGTAAAAAAGTAAAAAATAAGAGTGTGTGTATATATAAAGAAAATCTTCATTGTATACAGAAATTTCAGGTGTGTGGAGTGTGGCAGTTTGTGGAATTGGGAAAACTGCATATGTTGAAAAATGGTAGGCTCACTTAAGACAATGTGTAAGCCTACAACTATTTCAGCTTCCCCACAAAACCCCTTTTTTCATAAGTGGGAAGGTGTAGCAGACAACAAGGAGTGACACGGAATAGGGAAGAGAACTAAGATGACCATGGAAGGTGAGCAGAGGAACAGAACAGAAGGGAAATGAAAAGATGTGACAGCACAGAAAGGAGGAGGAATGTGGTGGGGTGGAAGAAGACATAAAAAACTGTTTGTCCTGTTATCAAAAGGAAGGAGAAAGGGAAAGTGGGAGCAAAAGGTGGGGTATTGTGCATTACATGACTTCTGACAGGAGCAGTGCATAAAAGTGTCTGTGGCAAAAGGTGTGGACTACTAATCTGAGAGTTGACGCTAATAATCATAAGCAGCTGACAAGTGCCAGAGTGCCAAAGCAAGTCCCCTCATCCACTCCACAAGATAGAAAAATTCAAAGGGCTAATACTTTTTATCTGAGCTCATAACATATTAAATATACAATGCTCACAAAAACAGTATTTGAATAATTAGTGCTTTCTTTGGGAGATGTAAAGAGGAAGTCACAGGAAAATGAAATGGGATTTAGAAGATCAAGATACAACTGAATTATATCATGTCTTTCTTCTGCACAATAGGAATTCAGGACAAACGTGGCTGTGAAGATGAGATTAAGAAAGGCACTTAAAAAGAAATATAAAACAATGATTTTAGGTTGCTTCTTAGTATTCTGGCACTGTTGAAGGACAGGGGAATACATAAGTCCTATTGGGTAGAGACATCTGCTGATTTCCACAGAAGGTCTGGATTCAAACAGCCTTGAGAAGATGGGAGGGGGCCAAAATAAACTACCTCTACCTACCTCCTGCTTTTCACAAAGAAAAGCCCTTCAGAGAGATGGAATGAGAACTGGTACTGGTTCTACTCTGATAACTGCATTGCTGTGTTAGTGAAGTTTTGTGTTTGAGTTAGCAACCCACAGAGAGGGCATATAATTTTTAACAGAAGCCCAAAGTCAAATGTTGCATTTATAGCCACAAGATGCTAAAACCAAGTTAGGAGGTAAGACCTGATTCTGTATAAATTCTGATTCAGTGTACATCTAGCTTAGGCTCTTGTGCACCATACTCCCCAATGCCTGCAGCAGTGCCTATGTTATCCAACAGTTACAAACTCTAGAGAGAATTAAATTCTGGAAGTTCCATATCAGGGTGGACTTATAGTGGTCAATCTCTTCTTTACGTTAATCACACTGGAATATCTTTTGTTCCTAAGAGTAACAAACTTTTTTCCAGGGGTTGAGACACAACTCAAGCTCAGCCATCAGTGCATCTCTTATTTACTTCTAGCACTTCGCTGTTCTACCTTTTTAAAGTTGTTGCTGATTACTAAGGAATCCCAAGATCTCTTTATGCTGTCAATCTTTGACCCTCTGTAACTGGCACAGCCTATGGGTGGGCAGTGTTTGGCAAAGACAGTGTGATCTCTCTGGGTTCAAACAAATGCCACCTACCATATCTTTTGTTATATTGCTCTGGTTCCTCCTTCTTTCTACACAAACCAAACTTTTAGATATACCAAAGGTTATTGATTTTGAAGCTTCAAACAGTAACTCTTATAAGCCATGATTCTGCTTTTGTTTGCTGCCCTGAGGAGTTATCTGGATGCTACAGGTAATCTCTTTTGGAGGGTACCAGGGACACCCCCAGGTTTCATTCCCCCTTTGAGTTCAAGGGGTACTTCCTCTGCAGAGCTTTTCCTCTTCTTTTAAGTAAAAAAGCAGTTGAACCTACTTTGCAGACAATTTTTTCAATCCCAACTCTGTAAGATGCAGCTCATCGTACAAAAAAACCCATTCAAATTGGATGCAATTTAATTACCCAGGCTTTTCGACTCTTGAGCAGAATCATTACATTCATTCCAGAGGCAAAACAAAGCTGTTTGCTATTCTAAAGAGAAACAATGCAAAATTCTGCAAAACATACATGTGAATTAGTCTGCTTAGACTTGATCTAGTCCAGACAGTTCTGTTCTCTATAAACTGATGGATTTTTCTAATATGGAAAACTCACAGTGTTCTGTGTTCCTGCTTTCCCTTTTCATCAGCAAATATCATGAGGTCACCCCACTTAAAAGACAGAATGGAAAGTAACTCTGTGTCATGGTTTGAGGCTGGCCAAACACCCCCATGTCCAACACTTCCCCCCCTACAGCTAGACAGAGGAGAGAAAATTTTAATGAAGAGTTCATGGATTTTGAGATATAGACCGGCAGAAAAACTCTAACTAACTTCAAAGACAAAACAGGCTCAACTTGAAGAGTTTAAGTGAATTTATTGCAAACAAAATCAGAGGAGAAACAAAATGAGCCCTTAAAACACCTTCTTTCCACCCCAGCCCCTCCCTCCTTCCCCCTCAACATAATTTTAAAGAAATAATTTTAATTTTAAGAATGCAAGGAAGTGTTGCTTGGCAACACTATGGATAATAGCTGGTCTGTGTCTGGCCTGTAGCAAGCCCCTTCAGAAACACTTTATGTAGAGATATCCTTTTATTACCAAGGATGATTACTGAGATTTTTTTCTCCCTGGCCATTTTAATGTGTAAGTCTTCTTTCAAAAGAACATAATTAGAGGAATAATTTGGCTTTATTTTAGGAAGAAAAGTGTTCATATTTCACATAGAACTGCTAAGGGGGAAGATTTGGTAAGCATTTCCCAAGGCACAGTTATTAGCACAACTATCACACCATATAGAACTTCCTCAGTTAGGAACATTTGCACTATTATGTGCTCTTGACTTATAAATCTGGTATGTATTTTTCATTCATTACCACTAATTAATAATGCTATAGCTTCTGTACAAAACAGGGGACCCACCCTGTCTTTTGTCTCCACTGATAACAAGCCATCCTTCCATTCTTCAACAATTTGTAAAAAAATGGTGATTTCTGCAAAAGAAGTCAGCATATTTATTTCAGTTGTTAATGAAAGTCCAGTTGTTATTGAAGTGTTTGTGAATTCCAGAAAAGTATTCTGTGGGATCGTTTTTTTAATTGCTAACCTTGCAGAATTGCTGAAACTGAAAAAGATCACAGAGAGTAGCTTGCTTAGTGCTCTAGAGAAAAGCTCTTGAGAAAAGTAACCAAACACAAAGGTGTTTTCTTCCATCAGTACCAAGGGCATTTTAGATTCAAACTCAGTTAGGGAAAGTGAGTTCTCAGAGAGCAGAGGTTCACTCTTTCTAATGTAGCGTGTGCACATATGCTAAGAAGCTCATCTAGGAATTTGAACCTCCCTATTTGAACCACCTTTGTAGAAGTAGGTTAAATTAGGCAAGCATGTCTGCAGACTCTACAGGAAGTATCTTAAGATGGAGAGATTGGTATGTCTGAAACTACTATCACTAAAGTCACAAAACGTATCAGTCTAAACCACTTTATTCAAGAAATGGTTACTTTGCCAGCCCAGTCCTTAAGGCATGAAGTATTTTCTCAGCATTACCAGAGAAAAACTTTTCCTTTACTGAGTCTCTCCACAGACTGTTGAGAAGCCCTCAGCAAGTCCTGTCTGAGCAAGAAATTTGCTAGAGCAGAGTGCTTGGCCAAAAGTTGCAGATACATTACCATAGAGTTTACAGTTTGAAACATTTTTCTTCTTTTTCAGTATAATCTTGCTTATTCAATATTTCAGTTATCATTTCCGGTACAGGATCAGGGCTAACTTTCCATCCTTTTTGAAGATAAACTTGGCCTAGAAAAACTTTACAGTGTGCACATTATTCTCATTAAAGTTTCTCAGTTCACAGACACAAAAAGATACACTCCTAGTGCAAAGTTCTATGTGCATATTGATTCACCATTCAAACAGAGTTATTTTTACCGGAGTACAGCATTTTTCAGAAGTCCATTATGGAATACTTTTTGCTGAATATATTTACACTATCCGTTCTCCAGCTTACAAACTCCACACAGCTGCAAATTGTAGACTTTGAAAAAATAAGAATATTGTTCTAATGTCGAGGGTAGATTTGAATATCAGATTTGCACGGATGTCTACTGAAACATCCTTAATGGGCCTCCAGGGCACAATAAACTGCAACTATTCTACACAATTTTGAATGAAAAGCTACAACTATCAAAGCAAAATAGTCTTATTGAAAGACAGATATACTTTTTTCATTGTTCACCTATTTCACTCAGAACCTCCACATGGAACATAAAAATACTTGTAAATGTAAGTTATAATATAACTAGCTAATGTGGCATTCTTTTCTTTGTGGTACACACAATTAACCAGGCAAGAAAAAAATACATGTAAAACTCCTCTGACAGGAAGATATTTTACTGGTTATCAAAGAATGCAGACATTGCCCAGCAAAGCCTACTAAAATAGTAACATAAGAAAATTCTGGTCTTCTTAGCTATTATGACATACAATGTGTGGTGATTAACACAGAGGAATATGCACAGGGTCAATGAGCCAATGGGATAACTAACCAGAATTAGCAAGTGATCATTATACCATTTTTATCGCATCCTCTTTTCCCCATTTCCCCTTGTAATTATTATTCAAGTTTCTTTCAAGTGTTTGTGAGATTTTTGGAAGGTATTAGGTTGCATTTCTCAGAACAAATTTATTTTATTGCTTTTATCATCACAACTTTATGTTTTCCAGGAAAATGATAAACTGCAGTTCTCCTTACTCTTTTGTTCCTTACTAATTTGTGAACAACAAGCTGCCCATGAGCCAGCAGTGTGTTCTTGGGGCCAAGAAGGCCAATAGTACCCCTGGATACTTTAGGAAGAGCATTGGCAGCAGGTCAAGGGTGGTGATCCTGCCTCTCTGCTCAGCCCTGATGAGGCCACATCTGAATGCTATGTCCAGTTCTGGGCTCTTCAGTACAATAGAGACATGGAGCTCCTGGAGATATTCAAGAACTGCCTGGATGCAATTCTGTGCCATGTGGTCTAGGATGACCCTGTTTGAACAAGGAGGTCGGACCAGATGACCGCCTGTGGTCCCTTCCAATCTTACCTGTTCTGTGATTCTGTGATAAATATTGCAAGATATAGGAGAGTTACAGACCTCTTTCCCCCCCATATCTGACAGAAAAATGGACTGTAGTAGGAAGAGAGCCAGGGACAAAATTCTGGAAAATCTAATCTCTGACACCATAATTATGTGGAATCAAAAAAAAAGGTACATATAATAAAGAAAAATGGTATCTTAAGACGTTTGAGGAGACAGAGAAATATAAGTGCTGCTGCAGTGCTGTTTACATGATTCACGCCATATATTTCTTGTCAGCTATGATTAGAAAATATAAACTGAATTTGAAAAAGGTGCAGACGAAGACGCTAAGATTGTAGGAGAATGAAGATTCTGCTATCCAAGAGGAGATTAGAATATTTACTGACCTGATTTGAAGAAGTCTAAGCCAGGAGGAAGAGTGGTGAAAGCTTATCAGAGAGGCAGAAGGGCATGTAAGGAAGACAGGAAGGTCATATTGGCACAAGGAACAAATGGATTTCAACTGACCACGAGCAGGGTGAGACTGTAAGTAGGAAGAATGATCATAAATATGGGAAGAGTAATACTCTGAAGTAAACTGTCAGGAGGGAAGGGTGAGGCAAAGGCCCTGAAGAAATTTCATATTCAGCAGAATAAGCTTGTAAAAGCAAGAAAGTGGCACAGCTGTGTGTCCTGGTTCTGCACACCTATCTCATGGTTCCTTTCACACCCTGCACCAGGGCATCTAGCTAGCTCCTCAGGGGAAGCACATTGCAGAATGACACTTCCAAGGTTTACAGGAATGATATAAATTCAAAATTTTCAGTGAATAATAAAGATAAGCCAGTAATATATTTCCATTGAAACTTCAGGGGTGGGTGTTTTACACAAACCAACAAGTTTACACAAACCAACAAGTATATTACTGCCAACTTAAAATGAAAAAAATACTTGATCTCTCCAGCTGACCTCACTGGCAAGTGGTGAGTTCTACCATCCACAGTCTAAACAGTTATTTAAACATTGAAAAGCTTTTTACAGTTGTAAATGTGAAAATAATAGATGTATAGCAAAAATGAACCAGATATGATGTTGCACACTGATATCAACACAGATTGTTTCAAGTGTCTCATTTACATTCAAACCTGATCAAAGTGCTAATGTCATTATAAAAAAAGTGACAAACTCATTTGCCTTAAAAGCCATGAATATAGGTGAGCACTGCACTCTAAACTGTAGATTATATGTTTAATCTAAATTCATTTTGGAGTAGAGTGTTCATCCAGATGCAGTGCTTGGATAATGATAGGCCTAACGTACTTGTACCATCCAAAAAAAATTGAGCTGTTAATTCTTAATTCACATTGGATATGATACGGATGGATGGGTTTTGTCTGTCTCTCCTTGATTAATCTCTTTGGTCAAAAGTCATGCTGAACAGCTATGAATACGGAGGTTATTTTAATGAAGTGTTCTAGAAGGGAGTAAGAGTCCACTGCAGAACACCCACAAGAAAGAAATGTAAAACTTTGAAAAAGGTGTCATGTGTTTCTGTGGATAGCTAAATTAAAATATGCATTTAGCCTTAGCTACCAATATTATTCTTCCCCTAAGAACACAATTATCTATTTATTTTTATAATCAAAGAAGCCTAACTTTACTCAGTTGAAATAAAGTTTCTAAAATCCACTCTTTAAAACTTATTTTCACGTGTTCCAACAAAACTATAGCTGTCCTTACGGAAAATCCTCCCTTTTGGAGGTCAAAGGCCAGAAAAAGGCCTGCACAACTGTTCAGGTCTCAGGAAGGTACACATTTCAGACCAAGTGTCACACACCAGTTAGGGGAGCTTTGGCACAGAAATAGAGCATGCCATCTCCTTGCGACGTTAAAATATGGAATGTAGTCATTTCCATAACTGCAAGTAATTCATGACAGCCTTTTATTGATTATTAACCTCCACACAAGGCTGTCTAAGAGCATTTAAGAACTTCTCATTGACGTTGTCTGAAGTATGTGATAATTCTTCTGCATGACTCCTCCCCTCCATGCACAGTAGATGCACTGTGTGATCTTTCAGGATCTGTCAGTCTTACCATAAAGAAAAACTCAACAATATTAAATCAGTTTGCCATCACTATCAGAGTTTAGAAGCATACATTTTGCCTACATTTGCCAGTTTGCACCCATCTATTATCAAAAACATGGAGTTTGATTCTGTTTATCACTGTCATTTAGTTCTTCTTTAACCATGGTGTCCTAAGGTTGCCACTTTGCAATAAATTGTTCGGTGTAGGTTTCTTAAATATTTAACCTCCCCACTGAAGGGTTTTCCTGAAAGACCTGTATTTGATTTTAGTATATCCTGTCTTCCTAGTATAACTATAGATAAATCTGAATTAGAACTAATTTTAAGTTTTTAATATCATCTCTCACCACTACAAATCAGATACAAACAAGTCATCCAAGCATAGAGCAGGATGCACAGAAATGTCAAAATTCATCATGTACTGTGCATCTTCTCAAGCCTATGCAAGCATGTCCAGCTTAAAATTAAGGCATAAGCTCCTTCCTTTTATAACACCTATCAACAGTTTCTGTAACAGGTTTTGCTCAAAATATGCCAAGATAATATGTTTTTTACATTCTTTAATGAATCAATTTCTAGAATATGAATCCATAAGTAACATTTCTCCACAGATTCATTTGAAAATCCTGATGTAGCAGAAAATTTGTCAATGCAACAGTAACCAAAGAGAAGGTATTAGCATGACTCACAGTACCTTCCAGAAGCACATGAAAAAAATTAATCATCAGTCCAGTGACACCACTTCTGCCCTTGATGCAACTGTCCATAACAAGAACAAATAAAGACATAATTGCTTTATTAGTATAGTACTGCTTTGTTCACTGGAATTTATTACTCCTTCAGTGAGTTCTTCAGAGATTTTACCTCTTTCCACTTTCTGTGAACAAGATGGAATCATTTGTTTATCTCTAACAGAGAAAATATCAGGAATTGGGTTCTCCACCGCCTTGTCTCTTCCATTGCAAAATAAACAGAAACAACCTCATTTTTACTTTATAGTAATTTTTGTCTTTTCAAAGGGCATGAACAAGCAAATAAGATATCTAGTGCTAGATATTATTTACCTACAGAGAGTATTCTCTTCTCTGAGATCTTATGTCACTAGACAGAAATCAAGAGGCAAAGGTGTTAATTACACTCCTGCTTCAAGTCTCTCCAAAGCTGAGTCAGAACTCATTTGGCAGCCCTTAGGAACATCTGACCTTCTAGAAATGCCATTGTGCCACTGCCCTTGCTATAAGTCTTCCTTGTTTGAGATGAGCCATAATGCCCAAATTATTGACCACTGTCCGAGTTTCCATCAAGCGTATATTTGTCAGAAATAGCTTTCCATAGTTAATCCTATTTTCAAATATTTATAAGGTTCTCACTGTTATACTGATGGGGACAATATAGCTAGACAGATGTAATAATTTATACTATGCTATACAGGGAAATGTAATTAGTTTGTTATTCACTGTTACTTCATGTGCTGTTGTTGCACACATTTCCTTTATTCAGCTGTGACTCATTTTCTTTTTTTTTCTCCTGTCCCAACTATCCACCACAAACACAACACAAATGATGACAATAGACAGAAGGAACAAGCAGAGCTCATCCAAGCATGTTGAGAAAGGCTTAGAAGCACAAGCAGTTTGTTGCCCTAATCTCCAGCATTTTAATGAAGAAAAGCAAGTAAAACTTAGCTATTAAATAATTATGGAAATAGTTGAAGCAAGCATAATGGATACAAGGACATGCCTTTGACAATCTGTGGACAGCCTTGCACTCTGCCTTGGAAAAAGTCAAATATGTCCCTTTTCTCTGAGATGCCATATCCGTTGTTCTTATGTGGACAGTACTCTGTCAGTCATGTAAAAAGCTAAATTATTCTTGCAAGATGGAAGAGGACATAAAAATCTGTCTTGTATATTTTGATTTGCATGTCATCTTAATGTCAGAACTCCGGTATTTAAAGAAAAAAAGCAGGCACTTTTCTCTGCAGGAAAGATGTCAAACTTAAGAACTCTGACATGGTCCCTGAGCATCTTGAAGCCACTGCAAACAGAGCCATAAGGCAGGAAGTAACCAGATCTACAGTGTCATAATTCTTAATATCTATGCAGTACTCCAAGGGTAGTATTTTATTGTGGTAAATTTCTCACAGCTTATTTTGTCCGCTTAAGATTTGTAGAATAACAGGAGCTCTCTTTCAGTTTTGTACTCTACAGACTTTTAGACCAAAGGAAAAACTGGGTTTAGTCCTGTGTCTTTGTTATGGATTTGAGGTGATTTTTTGTGCTTTAACTCATACTGACTGACTTGCAAAGGGACCCCAAGAGATCACTCAGTTTCTCCCCACAGCTGGGTTTGCTGAACCTGTGACATTCCTAGCAGATGTTCCTAAAGATCTTCAGTAAAGAACATTTAGTTATCCCCCTAGGCAATCTCTTCCAGTGCTTACCTTCGAAAAGTGCTCAACAGTGGGTTTAGTCCCTACAAAAGCGTGCCTTATAAGTGGTAGACTAACATCCTGAAAAAATGAACTTTCTGTTTTTACCACAAGAAAATTTTAAAAATCCGAGTAGTAAAGAATGTATTAACACAACATAAATAAGCTGGGGTACTAAGGTTTCCTAATCTGCCTGTTATCATGTATCTGTGCTCCTATTTTACTTCAACACAGCACATGAAATTTGGGAAACACATGTCCAAAGAACAACCTTTGTAAGGGTAAAACACAAACACAGAGAATACAGGGGACAAAGGACCTTGTTACATACATAAGATCTCACAGCCTGGATGAAAGTTTTAGGTTTCCTTGTTGACACTAGACATAGCCAAGGTTCATCTACTCAATTTACCTTCAAGCTCAACTCAATTCGCCTGAACACCACAGCAGGTGTTGTCTTCAGAACCACAGAAGGCACCTGAAAACAGACATAGGTGCTACAGATACCCAGGAGTTAAAATATGGCTTGCAATAGATTGACAAATATAATTTGTTGGAGAGCAATGAGTATGCCCCAAAGGAATACAGTCTGAATGAAAAATAAGAGAGTAAAGTTCAGTCAGTTGGACCCTGGTTGTGCAGGTAATTAAAAGAAGTTCCCAGCATCCGTTAGGATACACCTCTGTGTCCATTAGCAGTATATGGCTGTCATAAAGGTGTTCCCCTTAGCTTTTTTTTAAAACTTGGTATCAAATCCTTTGAAATGTGTGCAGAAAAAGAAACCAAAACAATTATGCTTTGAAGTGCTGGAAGACAATCATAAATGAACAATATAACTGCAGAATTACCAGTGCCTTTTAATAGTCAGTGGGGACATATTCGATGAATCTCAGAAATGTGATTTTTGACACACAGCATGGACTTGCAAAACAAGGAAAGGTCTGTGTGAGTTGGTTTGGGATTTTTTTTAGGGGACTGTATTTCAGTCTTTCCCATCATCCAGTGAATCTGGCTCCAAGCTTGTTGCGGTGACCCAGCCCACCTTGGGGCTGAGGTGACATCCAGTGAGTGGATGTCAGTGGATGTCCCGCCCAGGACTCCAACGCTGAGGGTGGATCCGAGGGCAAGACCAAGGTTTAAGGCTACTCCTCACTGGGTGTCCCTCTAGCAGCATCTCCTCCTCTCCTTCTAGAAACCTCTCTGTTCCCGTAATGCTATTGGTTTAGACTGCTATGTTTATTCATGTGTTTCATTGCTTATGTATTGAGCTCTGGAAAGTTCTGTTCAGTTCAGTTCCCCATTGATTAGTTCGAATATGCTCCTCCCCTAACCCTCTGTGATTTGCTCCCTGTCATCCCTCGTCATTTCCCTATTGGTTTGTCCCTTTGTTCCTCCCCTTCTCCGCCCCTGTTTAAAAAGTGGCTGTAACAGCTCCCCAGTGCCTTTCTCCTCTGCCTCCCCTTTCGACTGGAACTCTGCCCCTCGGGGCTGGAATAAAAGTTGGGATTGCAGGCAAGGAGAAGGCCCCTCTGTCTTCCTTTACCCTTGCCCTGTTGCTTATCAACAGCCTTGCTGCAGACAGCCTTACCAGCTACTTGCAGGCAGCACTGACAGCGCTGACAGGACTCTGATTGCCACACTGCCAGGGCATCAGAACTTGTTGCCTGCCGGGACACTGGGCGGCTTGCGGTCAGCGCGACACAATCTCCCTAAAATAAATAGGGCAGTCAATAAAGCACATATGGTAATTGCTACCACCTGTTTTAGATTTTAAATTGGGGATTAAACATTGCCTGTATGTGATCTCCCCTCATTTCAAAGTGCAAGTGTTTATTTGGAAAAGAGAAGGAGAAAGGTTAGAGTCTTTGGTTGATCTTCAAGTTAAGGCACATAGAGATGATTTTCATGGAAAAATACAACAAAACTTCCTACTGTTAAATAATTTTTGTCCATTTAAAAACGTATGCTTGCTGGAGAACAGTCTACATCAGTTCTTATTTAAAAATGTAGAACTGCCAGTAGCCAGAGATAATTGAAACAAAACAAATAAATAATTATATTATTACTACTAATAATAATAACGATTATATTGACAAGGAGAGAAAGAGGCGAGTAAGACCCAAGAAAGGCAAGTGATGCACAGTACAGTTGCTTGACATCTGCTGACGGATGACCAGACTGTCCCTCAGCAGCAATAGGCCCCACGCAGACAACTGCCCATATTTGTACAATGAGCATGAAGTTCTACAGTATAGAAGATCCCTCTGGCCACTTCAGGACATCTGTCTTGCTTTTGTTCCCCCACCATCTTCTTGTCAGCAGGAGTAGGGAAACTGACAAGTCCTTGACTTAGAGGAAGCACTACTTAGCAACAATTAAAACACCAATGTGCTATCAACATTATTCTCACACTAAATCCAAAACACATTATACAAGAAGAAAATTCACTCCATCCCAACTGAAACCAGGACAGGACAATAATACAAATTCTTCGCAGAGACAGACACCACTTGGTACCAATCAATGCCCAGAATTGTTCCTAGGCACATTTACTGCTATAAAAGCAGCCTTTGAACACAACGTTTTCACTTTGGTCTATGGTCATGATAGACTTTTCAAGCATAATTTTAAACATTTCCTCCCTAATGTTTGCGCAGCTTTCCCACTTCAACTCCAGCTGCAACTCTGCTCTAAAGTGAAGAGACAGCTGTGACCAGCTTTGTCCAAATAGCTCTCTGTTTAATTACTATTATGCACCTCCAGCTGTAAAGACAATACAGTAACTCACTTCACACACACACAGACAGTGATTTCACAGAAGGACTACTTCTATACTATGAAATTTGTGAATGCTTTCCAGGGATTAAAATTCCTCGACAACCCCAGCAGCACACTGAAGCAAGATGTACGCACATGGCCCACTCAGGAACAACAACGTACTCTTGCAAATTGCCAGTCCAGACCAGCTGCAGATTGGGATTTCAGGTCTTGAAGCAATTGCAATAAAACTTATGAAAAAATCTTAAAGAATGTACATTATTCTTTTGCTGTTGCTGCTGTTTGGGAGCTAGAAGAACTATTTTTTGGTGTGACCAGCTTAAGCAGAAAATTAAGACTGCAACATAAAAAACATCTTAAAGCTCCTAGAGACTCAGGAAAAGCAAATTATACTGCCTGAAAATGCTAAAATCATCTCCTTCTATTTTATGTGAGAGCATGGGCATAAAAATGGAAATAATCCCCTCAGGACACAATCCAGAGAAAATAAACATGACCCTGAGTTATAAACAGGAAGAGATTTTCAGTGTGCTGCAGGGGATTTAGTGACGGGATCCCCATTAATGTTAATAGGAGGCAGAGGGATGAACCTCACGCACCGACGTGGAAATGCAGCCCATCACATCAAATGTTCTGACAACCCAGCAGCTTGCTGCTGCCTATGCATCCAGACACAAGTAGGGATGAAAACAGGTAAGTGCTTTCTGATATTTGAGTTGTATTGAGAATACAATATAAGCAAAAGGCATCTGGAAACAATGCTCCTTTGAAGAAATCTGGGAGGTAAGTGCCTGCATCACTACACAGACATGGGATCCATCACTCCGCAGCTCTCTGGCAAAGTCTAATGTGGACGTCATTTAGATTAGATGAGATTAACCTTAAACTTCATTGCCCATGCAAACAAGACAATGTAAGTGCACTAACACATTTGATAACCATTTTTCTTAAAACATAAATGCTTCTCTCTGCAAAGCTTTTAAGCAAATTACAAGCCAAAGTGAACATAAAGGGCAAAATGAACTATTCTGTTGTAAGGGCCTTGTGTTTTTTATATAATTTCTGAAGCTTTTTATGCTTTGTAATGTTTAGCAATATAAACTATAAAACTGGTGCTGGTGTATTCTTCTTTCACTTCACTGTGTCAGTTGAATTTTGTCTTCTTATAACAGAAGAGCTGACATGCTGACATACTCACAATAATCTACTGAACTAAATTACAGATTTGTCTCCATTTTGGAAGAAGTTCAGATTTCATTTGTATCCTTCTTGTTCATCCAGAAGTAGAGGGAGAAGAACAATGAAAAATAGGTATTAAAGCCAGTGAAGGAAATGATGGCAATGCATAGCAATTGGAGATCTTATCCTACACTCTGTTGTCTAAGTTGTGTGGAACAGAGGAAGAATGTGAGGAGTTTTCCCCCTGAGGAGGAAGACAGAAACAATGTACAATGAACTGACCACAGCTCCCATTCCTCACCCCCCGTGCCAGTGAGAGGAGGTAGAGAAATTCCTGAGCCCAAGAAAAAGAAAAAGTGGGAGAAAGTTATTTTAAAATTTGGTGTTATTTCTCATCATCCTGTTCTGACTTGATTAGTAACAAATTGAATTAATTTTCCCAAGTCAAGTCTGCATTGTCCATTATTGTAACTACTGCATATTTTCCCCTAGGGAGGCCAGATTCTTCTCTGCTACACTGTAAAAAACAAAAGACTACAGGCAAAAGTGGCACAAAAATTCTGACTGAACACAAGGAAACCAGTGTTCATGGCAAAGATTGTAAAATACTGCAATATCCTGCCAAGAGATCACTACCCTCACAGATTTTCATACCTGGGTCAGAGCAATTTGATCTAGCTTTGAAGCCAGCACTGTTTTGAGCAGGGTGTAGACTGGAGACCTCCAGATTTCTCTTCTAACCTAAATTAGTCTCTGATCTTATGTGAGGTTGAAAATATTGCTCCATTCCATAAACAATTCTGCAGAAGAAGAGACATTACTGCAATCTTTGTGGAATTATGGCTGGAGGTAAAATTAGGGGAAACTGAGAGGTTATATTGACATCCTAACAGAAGTACAGGAATCATAGGGTGAAATGCAGCTGCTACTCCCTGGTTGGAATGTGGCTGGCGTGCTGGAAATCTATTGCACCATGGTTCTCCACACCCACAATCTGCAAATGTAAGCACCTGCTAAGGGAGATGGATGGGAGAGGATGGAGCAGAGTGGAGGCACTGCAGCCAGGCTCTGTTGAAATCCTTGCAGGGAGGGGAACTTTTGGCAATTTCTTGTACTTTGTAGTTGGTAAATCACAAAGCACCCAGGGGACAGAAAAAGATGTCCTGCTGCTGAGCCAACAATGCTTACCTTAGATGAACTTGGTTCATTATAATCTAATGGTAATATTACCTCACACCTGCATCCCAAAGTTTCCTGCCTCCAAGGTACGACCACCCCTCACTGGGCATGTGCTTTGTATTTTTTTTATTGTATCTTTAAGAGTAAAGTGAGAGAATTTTACACCAATCAGTAACAAAGATATGTATGACTAAAGTCACTCAAGCTTCACCAAAACATCAAGAAATAGTATCAAAGTAAGTAGAGAATGGGTAGAAGTCAGGGAAAACTCCATGATAACTTCTGGGATGAGTTGATTGGCTGAACCAGTCTTCCCCCCGTAGGGATGCCTGTTGGGTAAGAACCATGCTCTATGCATGCTGAATTAGGGATTAGAGTTTATCTGTGTGTTGCTTTGAACACATTTTTGCAGTCAGATGCTATCACCGGCAACTCTTGAACCTCAACCTGTCACAATTTTCTATTCAAATTAAATTGAAAATGTTTCAAATTAAAGTGTTATTCTGTAAACTGTTAGTGTGAGTCCTTCATGGACGCTGGCTGTCGCCAGCAGTAGGTAACATAATCAGATAAAGTCATAGACCCTCTGAGGAGTTTCCTTAAGTTGTTAGTGTGTGTCCCTAAATAAGTCAGTCCAATGGCCCTGATCCAGCAGGACTGCTCAGTGAAGGGTGCCCCTAATGGGACAGTGACAGACTAGTCATGCACAAGGCTCTTGACTTTCCTGGGATGCTGACAGCAAATCAAACACTGAGGGTCAGGGAACTCTCCCCTTTTCATATGACAATCTTTATAAACATCTAGCCTGAGCCAGGAGGGCAGAAGAGGCCTGTGAGGCTCAAACTCGTATGTGGGGATAATTTCTTATCTTTTTAATCACTGTGCACTGTACTTCAGGGTCACATTTCTAGTGCAAAGTAATGTATGTAACACCATTCTATTTTGAAACTGGTCAGGAAAATCTGAAAGGATTTATCTCAGAAGCTCTTCAAATATCATTAGAAGCTGTGTTAAAGTGAAAATTCAGCATACAGGAAAGTCTTTGCTATAGTTTCTGTTCCTTGTTTCACTGACCTTTTTCTGGTGGAGAATATGAAAGGCAAGGTGTTGTAGTTCTCCCTCTCTACACCCCTCTTGTCCCAGGTGTGCCAGGAACATGAAGCCCCAGAATGATGTGACTCCTCTGCACAACCCTGGCTCAGACTTCTAATTACTCAGTTTGAGAAAGAGCTGTGAAAAAGTCTGTGAAAAAGTAGAGCAAAGATAAGGAAGACAAAGTTGCAGACAAGTAAGAATTCTGAGACAGGATCGTTAGTAGCTCTAGAATTCAAGAAGGAAAGCACCGTCATGCAAGTTATAAAACCGAAAGAAAAATAAAAACCAAATGTAATGCTGAAGGGTAGCAACTCAGGAGCATCATCTATGCCATGCAGGAAAGCAGTTCAACCCTCTTCCTGACTAATGCCTACCTGGTCTGCAAACACTCCTTCAGTGTCTTGTGGGTGTCCTGTATAATAAACCATGTGGCTTCATAAACATAGCTAACTTATGTGTGTGTTGGCTAAAACATAATAGTTCTATCCCTTAAAATTGTACATGGCTTGATTGCAGAGTCTTGTCACAGGGCTAAACATGCAGGAGGAACAAACGTCCCAAAGAGACACCATCCCAGGAGTGCAAATCTTAGCTGTGCAGAAAAGTTTGGATTGCATTTTGGGGGGACAGAAGAAAGAACTTGTTAATCTCTCATTTTATTAATCAACTTGATTAGATGTAAAAGCATACAGGTTGTGTGACAAAGCCCTTAGGAGTATTCATGCCATTGTCAGTGACAGCTTTTTATGTGGTTACTCCACCTGCGTATTTGTAATTAATGTCATTCCTAAACAAGCAATTGAAGACTAGCATTTCTCAAGGGTTTTCAATGCAGAGTTACTCTTCATTTTACAAACTTTGAGCAATGAGCCATGAAACCAAGGGTATCACCACGTGTTTAGGCAATTTATGCCTAGCTGAAATTCTAAAATTCTTACTCTTAAGTAAAATTGCCTGCATTCAGTTCATAGTAGTTGAACTCCTAGACCTTGAAAATATGTACAAGAAAGAAGTAGCAGCAACGTTTTTTTTTTTCAATTACCAGGTAGTGAAAAGCCCACCAGGATCTACAGCACACTACCAGGGACCACCACATTCTGTGCCAAGGGCATCACACTGTCCTCCAGAGAAATCACTCTCTGTATCTTCTACCAAGTTCCTCAGATTAGAAATCTTTGCCTGGTGTTGTTCTTTGTGAAGAAACAGCATTACGAGCAGAGTCCTGGCTGTTAACTCTTTTTCTCTGTCTCATTTAACTTTCCAGATTTTTAGCTTCCACATCCAGTAGAGTTGATGTTAAGCAACTAGATAGGGATTTCTCTTGAGAGGTATTTCTCACAAAACTTGAACAGGTTAAGCAAGGATGATTAAGAAATACTCCAGGAGTCCCCTTCTTTGGTATGTCCTCAGGGGTCTAAAGGATAGAGCCTTCACAGGAGCTGGCCTGAGGTTATTTACAGGTAAAGTTTTGGCCAACCATATGGATGAGACCCTCAGTTAGGGGAAGAAGACATGCATGTCTGCATGTCAGCAGATGATAGTCACGAAAGCATCAGCAGGTCATCAAGCCCTAAAAACACAGAATTATTCTGTTTCTAAATCTCCTCAAAGAGGCTCCACTTCCATATCTACCAACGATATCTGTTGATGTATTTGCCATATACCTAATGATTCCCTACTTTTCTGCAGTAGTATCTTGTCCATGGAGGGGCTCTAAGCTGAAATCTAAACTCCTCAGTTGAAGCTGTCAAACTGGCTTCTTAGCAGTGACTTATAGAGCCAGGTATATTATTTCTCTGAAAGATACAATGGGAGGAAACTAAGCAATTAGGGCATCTTGTAAAATCCTGTCAAGCTGCAGTGGTCTATTTATTTTCCTATTGATCTTGCCTTTCTTTCTTTGAGGAATAATGAGTGTCTCATCAAATGTCTCAAGTTCCCCGGTGTCGCACTGTGCCTTAACCTTTGTAATGCTAAAGATCTCAGATTTGCAATTCTTTTGCCTGTCTTTTACTCTGTAATCGTTCACCTAAACTGCTGTGGTGATATTTTTACTGCGTTGACCTCCTGCTGTTTTTCTCAAGCCCTTGTAACTCTAAGCTTAGATATCAGATTTCTCAGATTGCTCTGGCATGACAATTGCCCCTTTTTTCCCTGTTTTTTCTCTATATCGTGCTGTTTGAATTTAAGTTTAGCTATATATCAGATACGTATTTTTCATTATTATACATGGACAGTGCTTAGCCAATGACTTTCCTTTCTGTGAAGATATTCCACAAACAAGCCTGGAGTCAATGTTCGCTTTGCAGGCCTGCAAAAAAGCCTGTTTTAAATGTATTAGACAGTTTAAATTTTCAAAGAAGCTACAGGATACTGTAAAGCACTTGAGATAGGAATGGTGTTTTCCCATGAGGTAGTTGAACACCAAATATTATGGACACTGAATGTGAATTTTCTAACTGCCACCACTCTGTCCATTCATCTTAGGTTAAAAGTACTATTTTACTTTTATGTCCTTGGGTTTACAAATGCTGAAACAATTTGGAGCATTTTAAATCTGAAAACCTTTCTTGCAGACCTCATTTTCAGCATAAATAGCATCTTACTCTTAGCTCTGAGGACTCAGGCAACTGAGATATTGCAGCTGTCTGTGCTGTGAGAAAACACTGTGCAGGCAGAGCTCAGCGCTCTCAGCACAGCCATACTCATACACGTGGCGTGCTTACTCCTGCTGTGAACTTTGTGAAACCTGCTGAGGACATTTTGTGACAGCAGACAAATCACAAGCAGGTTGATTGAGACACCTAACCTGGTTACTTACAGTCCTTAAAAATGTTCCAGTCCAGGTATTGACATGAACAATGTCAGCGACCAGCACAGCCTGCGGCTTACAATTCCTTGCCTCTGGGCTACTGGGACTTGAGCCCAAGGCATTTTCAGGAAGTCTGTGTCCTGCAGGCCTGAAGGTGAAGAGAACAGCCTGGCACAAACAGAAATGAGCCTCACTGTAAGTCAGTCATGGAAAGGAGATCAGGAAGCCCGTCTAGTCTTTTTCTAGGTGAGATCAGCTGGGGTAACATCATTTTGACAAATATGTGTCTAACATCATGCATCGAGCTTGGTTAGTATTTTGTTATTTTATCACTCAGAAGGAAATTGCTTAATTCAACCTCAGCAAATCCAACAGAAAACAAAAAAAAAAAAAAA
>VZRZ01001149.1:482364-499779 GCA_013398175.1 Climacteris rufus
GCAAAAAGGAAAAAAAAAACAAACTAAAACCAAAACAACACTTTGATTTACAATGAAGTAAATAATTCTGTTTGGCTTCCAAATATCCTTTTTTCCTGCATAACTTGAGGGGAGGTAGGCACATGTCTAAGCATAATTTAAAACACTAAATAAATAAATAAATAAATAAATCTTTACCTTTTTTAAGTCTTGGGTATCTCTTAAATTGTTCCTCAGTCACCAGAATGAAGTGTCTATGATTAGTCCAGTTAAATTTCTGAATTAAAGATTTATATTCTAGGAAAAGCAATCTAGCCCAGAGTGGTCAGATCTTCCTCTAAAATTGTATCTGTGATGAAGAGAGTTTTTACCTGGAATCTTGTTTGCTTATCTGAATTTTTTCATGAATTGAAGCCTTATTTTTCTTACTACCATCCCTGGATCAAGAGAACTACAGTACCACTGTCACAGTAACAACACGAAAGAAGGAGACAGAACCTCTGGAGATCCAGGAACAAGTTCCTCAAGGCACAAGTGCCTCGGGCCTTGCCCATCTTTATTATATATGTGTCTTATAATTCACTGTGTATTGGAGGAAGGGAAGACCTCCCCTCAAACACACTGGTCAAAGGAAATGTCCATCAAACTTCTGTGCCCAGGAGAAAAGAATGTAAATAAAAAGATACCGTTACAATAACACGACTGTTTACAGAGAATGTGTGAGAAACTGGTTACAAAAGAATGAAAAAATCCAGAACTGCAGAAGTCAGGGCAACATACCACAGCCAAGTGTTTTTTGCAGTTCTACATAATGAACAAGAATAAAACCAAAAAAACTTCTTTGTCTTTGTATGTATATATATATATTAAATGACAGATGCCCATATATATTAAATATATATATTAAATGCAACATGCACAATTGTCACTCACCACAGAAAACAGGCCAGATTCTCTGATCTGGTATCATCACTTTGCGTTGCATTGCATTGCAAACATAATCCAGACCTAAAGCCTTGTTCAAGCTGATATGGTGAGGATTATCCTATTGCTAAAATAATCCTTTTGAACAGAGACCAAATCTTACATTTGGCCTGGGACTTCTTCCTTTGCCGTTAAGTATAGCAAGGCATGCGGGTTCTTGCTAAATGGTAAGAAAAATTAATTAGCACCTTACCATGTCACACTGGGTAAAGCCTTATGATGACTTGTAGCCCGTCTGTGATGGGATTGACAGAAGGACTTCCCCCAGATGTAGCCACACGTGTGCAAGAAGGTGGAGAGTATTGAGCTAGGTAGTGTAAGCCTAACTAGATGCCTAATTAGTTTCATTGTCCAGGGCTTTCATGCTTAACCCAATTCTGCATCTTGCCTGAGTACCCCCAGTCAGTCTCCAAACTAACATCATAGCAATGTTTACACCATGCAGGAAGGAATTCAGATTCCAGATGCTCTAAATCTTTTTCAGTATTTGTAAACTAAAAGCAGTAAGTATGCATCAAGGAATACTCAGAGATAAAATAAATAGAGATCTATGCCCTAGTCAACAGCCCCCAAAAGAGCACATGTTCAGGATATTGTCATAGAGATCAAGAAATGTCAGCCAAAAATTATTAGGTACAATATATTGAATTAAGGAGGAAAAGAAAGAGTAATAAAACAATCCCTCAAACTCAGGGGAGTGTTCTCATACCCAGACAGGAGACAGCCAAACCTGGAAAGGAAGCAAGACAGTGAAAGCTGCCTCAGACTCTGCTCCTGGTCGACAGGGCTGGGCTGGGCTTACCACAGAAGCCCCCAGAACACAGCCCCCTCTCTTCTCGAAATGCAGCAGGGAAGCTACCCCTGAGCTGCTGGCAGACCTTATAGCAGGAGGATTAGAGGTTGTTGCCCTGAGTTTTGCAGTTCTTCGATGTTTTCATTCTGCTATAACAGTTTCTCATGCACTATCTCNGTCTCTTTTCTTCAGCGTCTCCAGCATTCCCGTGGTGATAAGCGGCAATAAAGGAAGAAAAGAAAGAGTAATAAAATAAACCCCCAAACTCAGGGGAGTGTTCTCATACCCAGACAGGAGACAGCCAAACCTGGAAAGGAAGAAAGACAGTGAAAGCTGCCTCAGACTCTGCTCCTGGTCGACAGGGCTGGGCTGGGCTTACCACAGAAGCCCCCAGAACACGGCCCCCTCTCTTCTCAAAATGCAGCAGGGAAGCTACCCCTGAGCTGCTGGCAGACCTTATAGCAGGAGGATTAGAGGTTGTTGCCCTGAGTTTTGCAGTTCTTCGATGTTTTCATTCTGCTATAACAGTTTCTCATGCACTATCTCTAAAAATAGCCTTTTTTTCCTAACTGTGTTCTATTGTTTGCATTCCTTTCTCCTGGGCAGAGATGTTCGATGGATTTTTCCTTTGACCAGTGTGATTGAGGGGTGGCAATTTGTCCCTCCAATCCATGGTGGTTTCTAAGAAGAGATATAAATAAAGTCCGGGGTCTCTCGGCCCCTTTTCTGGGCTTCTCTCTCCGACAGGTGTCTGAGTGCTTCTTTTGTGTCCAAGTGCGACAAGAGGTCACTCCTATCTTTAGCTCTTTCGCTATTCCTGGGTTGAAAGTTCCTCTGAATTTTCTCTTTGGAAAGAGATGAACTTGTGGATGGGAGACCAAAACATTGTTGGAAGAGTTAAGCTCTCCCTGATGACCCCATGTGAGCTCCAGCAAGTCTGTCCCAGTCTCTCCGTTTGGCACTTCTTTTATCTGTAACACAGGAAGAGTAATGCTTTGCTTCCCACATCCTGAGAGCATGTGTCCTTCCCTTTTGTGAAACAAAGAGCATCCCAACTGTGAGCTGCACTGAACATGAGGGCATTTTGTTTCCATTTACTGACATCCAAGCAATAGCAATAACAACTGACCAGACACACCAGGATGAGTTTAAAGCAGAGCCCTTCAAAAGAAACCAGCAAACCTGTAAACAACCTGCCTGTTCTGTGGAAACCAGAATGTTGTAATTTTGTTCATTAACTGAATTTTTAAGTATTAAAAATATGGCCTGTTCCCCATTTTCTCATATAATGAGAGTTGAAAGTTGTTGAGCTAAAAAGTAGTTTTATCTGAAGTTGAGAGTATCTCAACCAATATTTTCAGGGAGGTTGTGGCAGTAAATTTGAGCAGCTGTAAGCATGACAGCAAGGAGAGGGGGTCTTTTGGTACAGTAAGGCTGAACTTAAAAAAAAATGGTGAGTAATTGTTAGATGAAGCCCATACACTACATGATCTGTGTTGACAGGCAAAATCCAACAACCTCCCCAGATGTGGTTTTGCACTAACATTAAGTGTCTGTTTAGGAAAGCCCAGTGCAGCACACACTGCAAACCCTTTGCTGCTGCTGAATCACTCTGGTTGCCACAGACATGGGGTTTTTTCCATTTATGTGAGGAATTCATTGCTCTGTGCCACCACCTCATTTTCTTTAGACACTTACAGAGCTTCATAAGGTCAGCCCACCTGTGACATTTGAAGGATTTCTGCTCATGTGGTTATTTCCTAGAGATGTATCTGTGAGTGAAATAGTGGATGGAAATATGTCTTTGCTCTTTACAGCAATGATGTAGGACTGATCTTGGCAATTTGTTTTGCATTTTCACATGAGTAATTACCAGATGAAACCAGGAGATTACTGGGGAATGTGCTTTGTTTGATAAATAGTTGGCTTTGGCCAAATAAGAAAAATAAATATAAAACAATATTTTGGGTTTGCATTTCTGAAATCAAGATTGAGAATGTGCTGATTTAGAGCAATTTTAACTCCCCCATTTGGCCCCCACTCTACAGCAAGCCAGGACCTATCTCCCAGCTCTGTGTAAATAGTTCAACTATCCTAAAAGAGACTGAATGGCATTAGACACTTACATTTACACTTCTGCATCCTATTCTTGGTGTTTTAAGGGCCAGAACTTTGATGCCATCCACAAAAATAAGGCAGATGAGGTGTCATTATCTGTTTCCCTTCCCCAAGACCCCACAAATCCAGCTCAGTGAGTTAAGTCACTGGTCAGAGACGTGAGAAATCCAGACTAAAACTCCTGTTCTGCCTGATCCAGAGCAGTGATTTCAACCCTTCCCAAAGACACCTAATCTATCGGGTAAGTGCAGAGTATATCCTGTTATACTTTATGTAAAATGAATATTCATACAAACAGAGACTCAAACTGACATTTTGCAACAAGGACCTTAATTACATTACCCCTGAGATTCTCTTCCTCTCTGGAGACTAAGGAATATTTAGCAATGTGACCTGTAACAGCTATAAGTGAAGCAGCTTGTTCTGAAATAGTTTTTAACTGCTTCATTTTAGTGGCTAAATCAGAAATTCAAACACTAGGACAGCTCAGATGTTATTGTTCTCTCAGCTTCATTGTGGTCTGATAAGGAAAAGGCAGTAGCAATGGCTTGGAAAAAGCTTGGCACATATCATATGCAAAATATTCAGTGTGAAGTTCTTCCATGAAGAAGTGCAAACACTTTTATCTTTCAAGCCACATTTCCACTTTGCAGAGTATCATTTTCTCTCTCAGGTTTTCACCTTGACTGTCAGAAAGCCAAACATCTTCCTACTCTTACAAACCCAGTCTATCACCTTCTGTGCTTCTATTTTCTAAATAACCACAAACTCCTTAATTTGCATGTAGATTGAAAGATTGGGTTTGTTTCCTTTGTCTTCCAAAAATATATGGCAGAGGTTATGTGTGGGCTGCCAGCCACATCAGGCAGTAAAAGCCCCCTCCATCCATCCTGATCCATCCCTTCCAACACCACTGCCCATCAGGGTGCTGTGACCTCTGCAGGGTGCACCTCTGAGTGTGGTCAGGCACATCCAGCTGACACTGAATTAAGTTCTGGCAGTAAAACTAGTTTTCTGAAAGAAATCTGTTCTACATACAGCCTCTTACATGGGTTTCATGTTGAAGAAGGAGACAAACTCCCTTTGAAACACTTTGTCTTCTTTTGAGGGCAAAGGAATGAAGCAGGAGAGCACTAACATGTGGCACAACTGAAGTACTTTTCTGGTTTTCTTTCTTTTTCATTCATAAGAGGGAACAATGCCTTCAGCTTCTCACATCAGGAAAATCATATATTTAATTTATTGTATAGTAAATATTGACTTTGAACAAATGCCCTCATCATTACTGGTAATGGAGACATTCAGATATCTTTTTTGCATCTATTTATAAAGGTTCTCTTTATCAGCAGAAACAGACATACCTGTCTACTATGGGTTTTTTTCTCCTGAAGTTAGTTGTCTGCCAAATAGCAACTGCTCCTTGATAGGCAGATTTAGGTGTAGGAGAAATCTTTGTTTAGATGTAGGGAAGCCTCAAAGTAGGACAGTAGATAACTTCCAAATGTTTTAGCTAAGTAGAACACTCCTGAAATATCAAGCATCCAATATTTTTAACTGTCAAGGGGAAATCAGTACATTGAAAAATGTGTCCAGCAATAAACTCTGTCTATAAACTAAAGAAGGATCTTGCAGGGATCTATTGCAGAATTGAAAAATTTATGTCTAATCACATTTTTCTACTCTTCTGAGAAATTGTAGCTGACACCTGCACTAAACCTGAAAAAGTTATGTATCCTAATTAAACTTATTTGAACACAAACCAGGAAATCTCCATGCATTTTTTTTTTCCAATTCAAAGTATACCTTAATTAATTAGCAAACGAAAGAAAAGGACTAAGCAGCAAAATCACTTGGTTCTTTCTAATCTGTCTCTGGCTGCATGTGCCAATTGCATGGTGTTAGCTGCAATCTGCCACTGACAGATGTACTCAGGTTTGGATGCTGTTACTTAACCCAGAGGCCGTGACAGTGTTTGGATAATTCTGATGTTATCCTGAGAGGATTAGCATTCAAAGACAAATTTAAACTCTCTTCTCCAATGTGTATTTGAAGATGATGTACATTTGCAGGAGACCGGCTGTCACAAACCTAATTTGGCCTATGTTTTTATTTGAACATATGTGGTTTCTCAAAGAAGTGAATTGTAAGCAGAGATGAAAGCCATTCAGTGCATCTGATCTCTGCAATGTCACTTCCAAATGAGAACACCTTCTCTCCATATTTTCTTTTCCTGGCAACAATCTGGGGCAATTTACAGAGCTACAAACACAATCTTTTATTTTTTGAGTTTTAAAAAATTAGACTAGATACTTATTCATTGCTTTTTCTTCAACATATAATGCAAGTTATAGAAACAATTTAGGGATTCGTTGTTTTCAAGGTAATATAATTTCCTGAGAACTGAAGGCATATAGACACAATACCACCTAAAATGTTGTTTCCTCCTCAGATCCACAACACCAAAAAATGCATCTAGAAGCCTTTTGAACTCCTCTCACTGTGCCTAAAGAAAAACAGCAATGCAAGAAAAGTATACTTTAAGTAGTAAGAGCACCACCACTTTTTAGAGGTCAAATATAGAAGCTAGACTTGTAATTTTATACACAGTACATCATTAAATCCTTATACAGTGGAAAGAGTGAATCTAATATCAAGTTTTACCACATCAGAAAAATCAAAATGTATACTGCTGCTGATCTTGCTAGAGATATGACAAAATTGTCAGCCTCTACTTCATCTTCTTTTTGTTGGTACCTTTTAATCAGAAACATCACAGTAAGATCCACCTTTCAAATGACAAATTGAGATGGAAAATATCACCTCTGTTGCTATATTGGCATTTCAGTATATGTTCTAATTGCTGACTGCTTGATTTCTTACATCTAGCAAATGTATTGTGATAGCTTCATGCATGTAATCTTCCTAGATCATTAAGGAAAGGGATAAAATATACCTCTAGAAAGAAAATAAGGAAAAAAAGGTATGAAGTTTCTTACCCCTTAGTGATTTGGTTTGTAAAAATTGCTATTACATATAGACATGTAACACACTTTGAGTGTAAAACACCAACAAACTCTTCCACATTTCCAGGTTGTGGACAAAAGTTTTCGAACACAGGGAGCTTATTGGATTGATAGATTTTCCTGGTGTGTTTCTTTTCCACATAAAACAAAGACAAAGCATTTGTCACAAGCATTTGCTATGAAACAGAGATTTGCTAAAAAGAAAGATATTAGCAAAGAGCATCTACATTCTATGGCTTCAAGTCATCACCATTAAGCACCACTTGCCATTAGAAAACAAATTAAAATGTTCCACAGTGTTTGTAGAAACATGAACAATAGCTTAACTGTAGAATTGTTTAGCATTTACTGGGCTTTGAAAATGCTCTGATTTTATGACTCTCTGTTCTGCCTTGAAATGCTATTTCTGTATGTTAAGCATAAATACTGATTTTATAGTTCCACTGAGGACAGTAACTACAGAATATCAAAGTGGAAGGGTGAGAGAATTTGAATTTAGGCTTAGGTGTTCTATAATTTATGAAAACAGCTACATTTTTTTTGTTCCTCAGCAGTCTTTATTTCCAGCTGAAATAAATTGTTATTTTTTATATTTCATTGTAAGGATTCTTTCATAGTTTTTGAATTGCTTGTCCTTCCAGTCTGCTGTAATTTCTAAATAATAATTGACATTTAAAACTTGCTATATTGTGTTTCTACAACACCCTTGCTGCTATACCAAGGAAAAACTGCCTCTTCTCATGTGAGTGTTCTGTGTATCTGTCTGTGATTTGTGTGGCCAGCCATGTATACCATGTATACCACGATGCATACATGTGCGGTGTCTAACTGTGCTTTTTGGGAATGCATCTTCAGCATCACTACTGGTTGGACCTGAGGCATGGAGCTGCTGTAGCCTCACTTCTCCAAGACTGTCAGATCCAGTGCATTATATTTTTCTCCTACCATTTTGGTACCTTATACAGGCACAAAAGTTATGCTCATTCTACCTTTACTATTAAACAGACAAAAATAGACTGATTCAAAAACAGGCACTACAGCTTAATTTTCAATTGTATTTCAAGCCACCTAAGGAACCTGTTGCATAACTCATTCCCAATGAAATGTTTCAAGTTCTTATGTGAGAATATGATACCATTAAAAGAAAATTAATTGCAGGGCTCCAGAAGGACACAGTCTTTATATAAAACACCCAGAAACAATGGGGCACTTTCCAGAGCTGTCTGCAGACTTGGTGTAATTCCTGCTGCTCTAGAATTCATACCTTGAATCCTGTGTTCAGTTTTGGTCCCCTCACTATGAGAATGACATGTAAGTGCTGGAGTCGTCTTCAGAGAAGGACAGTGGAGCTGGTGAAGGGTCTGGAGCACAAAATTTATGAGGAGCAGCTGAGGGGCTGGGGTTGTTTAGGCTGGAGAAAAGGAGGCTCAGGGATGACTCGATCACTCTCTACAACCACCTAACCGCAGGGTGTAGTGAGGGGTGGGAGAACACAGGGCAGAGGATTGGTCTCTTCTCCCAAATGACAAATAACAGAACAAGAGGAAATGGCTTTGGATTGCACCAGGAGAGATTTAGATTGGATATTCAGAAAAATTTCTTCAGTGTGAGGGTTAGGTATTGGAACAAGCTCTCCAGGGAAGTGTTTGATTCACCATCCCTGAAGATATTTAAAAGACATATAGGTATGTCACGTGGGGAGATGGTTTAGCAGTGCACTGGGCAGTGCTGGGTTTGTGATTGGACTCAATGATCTTCAGGGTCTTTTCAGACCTAACTGATTCCATGATTCCCTGCTCATGGATGTTGGCTCCTGGGTTACCAGATGGTAATGCAAAGGTCCTTTGCTCACCGAGACTCAGTAGTGCTAGATTTCCTGTACAGCCAGCACAATTTCATGTCTTTTTTGGCTCAAACACTGCAAGTCTGCTCTGCTTTTTTTTTTTCTCAGATCATGGCAGCAATGAAATATAAAGAATACTCCACTACTAGCATACAGTGTCTGCCAACAGGTAGCCAAAAGAAACGTTTTCACAGGCTTAACCCAGCAAGCAACATCTGCTGGTTGTGTTCTAGGTGCCCAAAAAGCCTATGTGTGCCAAAAATGAAGGGGAATAGAAGAAACGGAAGACAGCAACTTATTCCACCATTGCTTAGGTGTGAGAGGTCTGTGTCACAGCAGAAGTTTCTCGCAGAACCAAATTTTCTCTTGAGGAAAAAAAACCCCGTGTTTTCTATTCAAGAGCTAGCAAAAGAAAAAAAAAGAAAAGTTGTACGAAACTCATCATTCATCTGTATAAAAATGGATTAAGCATGGTAATACACCCCCTATTTTACAGATGTAGAAATTGAGGCAGTGATTAGGTAGTTTCCCTTCAAGTGTAAATTCCTGTGGGGCAGAGAAAACAAAGAGGAATAAAAGGAAAATCTATACATAGTATTAATCACAGATAGTTGCCCAAAGGCCTAAGACTCATTATGATGCAAAATATTATTATTTTGATTCAGGCCAAATGCAGACTCTACCTAATTACATTTATTACTTCATTATTGCACATTCTTAATCACTGCTTTTTGTTGTTTTGAATAGAAATGAAGGCAATTATCAATAATGGATTTCACAACAGTGCTTTAAAAATATTTTTATTAACATGGAATAATTTTGTTATGAAATACCAAACTATATGGTGTAATACAGTAGGTAACAAACCAAGGAATGGAAAAGCCTAGTAGGACAAAAGAGTCCCAATATGTAATTACATAAATCTTAATAAAGACAAGAAAATTATATTTCTGTGAGAAATGTTTGGAAAAGAACATTTGAGAAAGACAACTAATATCTGCGTGCACCTTAAAGAAGCTTCAATGAGAAGAAGCATGAACAGGTAAGTTCGTCACATATTTCTTTGTGTTTTAAACATTCAGTCCAAACTTTATATATAACCCAAGTGAAGTTCTGTGTTGGTTTTGGCTGGGGTAGAGTTAATTTTCTTCACAGGGGCCAGTGTAGGGCTGTGCTTTGGATTTGTACTGAAGACAGTGTTCATAATATAGACTTTCTTTTTTCTGCTGAGCAGGGCTTGCAGAGAGCCACGGCCTTTCTCGCTTTTCCTACTCCCTCACTGGGGAGGAAGTTAGGATGTGAGGGAGATTGGGAGGAGACACAGCCAGGACAGATGACCCAAACCGACCTAAGGGGTATTCCAAACCATGTGACATCATGCTCAATATATAGAGTGGGGGAAGAAGGAGGAAGGGGGGATGTTTGGACTGATGGCATTTGTCTTCCCAAGTAACCCTTTTTCATGATGGGGCCCTGGTCTCCTGGAGATGGCTGAACACCTTGCTGGGAAGCAATGAATTAGTTCCTTGTTTTGCTTTACTTAAATGTGCAGATTTCCTTATTCCTGTCTTTATTTCCTGTCTTATTTCCTGTCCTTATTTCCTATCCTTATTTCCTATCCTTATTTCCTGTCTTTATCTAAATCCATGAGTTTTCTGGCTTTTACCCTTTCGATTCTTTCCCTGATCCGCTCCTGATCCGGAGGAGATTCTGCCTCCTCTTCCTTTATGTTGAGTCACTGAGCCAGTAAGCTGAAAAAACTCACTGCATTTGCAGAATGCCTATCCTTGAAATGTGTGATAAGAGCAGTCCTGTTTGTTCATGGAGTTGAACAATAGCTGGAAATATGCCAGTTTCAAAATTTTACCTTCATGTCGATAACATGCTGATAGTTTGGGGGAATGATGGCCCAACAGGGTATGAGAATGTATGTACTTTAAATCTTAATGTATACCTTATCACTTGAAAAATTCTTCAACTGATGGAGAGATTTTTTTAATATTTTCAGATTTTTCATTGGGTTTGGCTTTGCTTTTAACCACCTGCTGATGTGACATAATCTGTTGTTTCACCTGCAAAAGTGCATGCCATCTCCCAGAACTCTGAGAAATACCACTCATTTATTTCCAGCATGAGTTTGTCCCTACTCTGTTTCAGCAATTTGAAATATCAGAATCATACTCTGCTCAGAAATAAAAGCAGTTGAATAAATTTTCAACTAATCTTTCGAATAATTTGGGGTTTATTTCTCGTAATTTTCTTGTGTTGAAACCCTGTTCAGCAAGATATCATCAGTTACTTAGTATTTACATCAGGGTCAGGCTTCTTTCTTCAGGAGGTTATTGTAAATTTAAGATGCTATTTGTATTCTTGTGATAAAGATCAGCTTCTTCAGACAGAGTTTTAGTTCCTGTCCCAAGCATTTTTTCAGCTAGGGATACCTGGCTGCATGAAAGCTTCCATATATCCCTAGTCAGATGCAGTTTGTACCTAAATGCTATCCAACACTAAAGCAGCTGGTATTAGTTGATGTCACTGATACCAGCCTGATGGAGATATTGGAATTGCTGAACCAGAATGAGCACATCCACCTTCCAAGGTGATTTACACAAAAAGATATTACGTGCTTGGAGAAACAGAAAAGTTAATTTACATGATGAAAACAATTAAAAGAAATACTTTGTTTTGTCTTCAGTTGGGCAGGATTTAAACGATTTTGCTTTAACACCTTGAAATTCTTCATCTTTGCAATCCACTAAATCACTACTCTGTCAGCAGAACTTGTGCAGGCTTGAAAGACAGAATTCTCTGTCAGCCAACATTTTCTAAAAAATGGAAATTTCTACATGGCCTCTGGGTTTTGCAGCACCCTATTTTTTTTTCTTTTCTTTGAAGAACACAAAATTAAGGAATAGTTTAGACTGCATCGCTGGAAGGAGATGGAGCAGCATAAACATAATGCAGTAATAATTTGGATAGCTGATTCTGCTAAGTAAAAATCAGAATGTTCTAACAAGGAAATTATTGACATCTGACTAACAGGCATGACAGTCTAGTCAGAGACATCCCAGGCTTTGGGACTCACACAGTGTCTGGCTTTTCTAAGTGAAAGAACAGCCTGGAGTCAGACAGGGATGGGAGGAAGAAAGAGGGGATAAAAGTCAGTGGAGAGATTTAGCAAGTCTCAGAAAAATGGCAAGGCAATCTCAGATGTTCTCTAATATGAAAACACTGCCACACAGAGTGAAGAAAACACATAGCAAAATTTACAAGTGAAGGAAAGAAAGAGTTTGCTGTGCTTCAGAAAGCTGAGGAGAGGGGGCAGATCTGGCAGATATAGAGTAAGAAAACCCACAACAGCAACAAATGGGCCTCCTGCTGAGTGATTCTGCAGCCAGAGAGGGAAGAAAACAGGTTTCCCAGCAGACCAGTCTTCAGCCCTGTCAGCAGCAAGTGGATGGACATCTGTTCCTACAGATGCCCCATAGGATGTTGTGTCCTCCTCCAGAGTCAGGAACTTTAAAAAGGTTTTCCCTTTTCACATCTGTTCACCTGTTTTCCTAAATCAGGAAAAAACGGTAGGGAGGCTATGTTTCTTCTGCTACAGAGAAACCTTCCCTTACAGCTGTTTCTTTGCAACAGAGATGGTTGTACTATATTACCTACAAAACACCACTCATGTCCATGATAAAGGTAACTGTGTGCTCACATGACTTCTGGTTTTAACTGCCTCTTGTTTCTTGCTTTACTGAATTGCTTTGGTTTCCTCTAAGCTTGTTGATAAGGCCTCTGAAAAGCCCAAATATTGACGACCCCCATGTGAATAAGGATTTTTTCCAGTAAATGTAGTAAATGGAGTAAGGGGATCTGGTTACTAACAATATCTTTGGATAGAATTATTGTTTCAGGTACCTGATCTAAAGTGTAGAATGTTAAAAAGAAAATAAAATGGAAAAAAGGAAAAAGAAGAAATCCACTGGTCTTTGAAAGATCTTATAGACAATGAAAAGGAAAATGCAAAAAAGCCATTTTTCTGCTTTCCAGTCCACCTTTCAAGTATTTCAGCTACAGATTGTCCTTGATCTCCAGCTGATCTCTTGACACATCATAGAACAGTTATTTCTAATTCAACTGTCCTTAGAGGCAATAATGATTTTTTCCTGAAAACCACAGGTCTCCCTTCCTCACTGAATTTCTCTGCAACATTCCCCACTGTATGACAGGTCTGCAATTATCATTCTTGAAAGCTATTATTTAAAAAGCTCCAGCTTGCTCCTGAATCTGTTAAAGGGTCTGAATTATAGGGCCTACAGCAAGAGTGCACCAGAGAACATTTCTGCCAGTGTGCGGCCAATCGTGAATCATGTTTCAGCTTGACGGAAATGTTCATACATTGCACTGCATTCAAATGATGTTCTTGTCCCTTAATTGGAAATTTACTATTTAAGTTTTTGTTTTGTTTTGTTTTGTTTTGTTTTGTTTTTTTAGTTCTCCAATCATTTTTTCCTTTAGAATTATGACCTGGCAGTACAAGAATTCAGGGTGACAGAATAGGAAGAAATACAATAGACTTTCTTTTTTAAGGGATACAGGAAGAAATAAAGGCGAACACCTCCAACTCATGAAAACCTAGTTCAAGAAAGATGTTGCCAAAGAAGAAGAGATTGTTCTTTGAGATGAAAAAATGATAAGCAATTTCGGGCATGAAACAAATCTATAATATCCACTCTAAGACAAAACTTTGCTGCTAGCATAAAGAATTCTCTCAGGACAACTCAGGTTCTACAGAAAAGAAAAACAAATGAGACAAAGATACAAGAGCAATTACTTGGCATGAGGAAATATAGAAAACAATGTTGAAGAATGATAATGTCAACAATGGCTTGGAAAAATAAAAAGTGAGAGTGAAATCTTGTAGATTTGAAGATGGATAGAAGTCATCTGAAAGTCAGCAGCACTTGAAGATACCACACAGATTCAAAAGTCTTGGTCTCTCATCATCTCTGTTCCTTTCCTTCCCTCTACTAAGCTTACAAACCACACTGGTGACTCTAAAGGCAGAAGAATCTCTCCTTAAGAAATATACACGTTGCCAACATGTAGCTGCACCCATAAGAAGCTCAAGGACTTAGATGCTCAAAACCCTTGCTTGATCCTTGACACATCTATGTTTACTTCAGAAAGGCAGTGAAAAGCTTTACAAGTGGGTTTGCAGATGACCCCACAAACTTTCCTGCTCTTATCTCAAAATAGTTCTCTAAAACTTAACTGAAGATAAGGTTGGAACAGTGTATGACTAAAACATGCAGCAGGAAAATGACTTTTCCTCTTCTAAAGCCCAGTTACCCAAAGCATATGAATAACTAAACAGCACTCAGGCAGATACATGGCTGTGAAGTGGGATCTGAAAAGATCTATTGACCCCATGTGACAGGCACAGCTACAGCTGAGCCTAGTGGTGCCATTCAGAGGCGGCTGATAAGAGGTAGCACAGCAGTCCTGAGGGGACCACACTTTGTGAACACAGTGATTATGCTGAAATAATTAACACATCTAATCAAGCAGAGGATGCAAGGTTCAAAACACTGATTTTGTTTCTTTTATTGAAGAGAAAGAACCTGTTCTTTTACCCTAAACACTGTATCAGCCCTATGTTCACACTGCTACAAGTCACAAAGATTATTTTTTCACAATCCACTCTGGACACACCAAACTGCGCACAGTATAAGCTGATAAAGCTTGACTTGAACTTTTTTTCTGAATGTAAATTGCTGTAGGCTTTAAAGGATTCCAGATCTCCCTAGGGTAGGTACAAATTATTTTTAAAATGGATTTGATAACACATCTGTTTTAAAAGTCAGCTTGAAACAGAGTATGTCTGTGTGCTAATGGGAGTAAATGGGATTGTGAAACATACGCTTCAGGCCTTTAAAAAAAAAAAAAAGATGCAAGAATGTAAGCACACAAATAATAAAATAATAGCAATACTAATTTACTCCATATTCCAGTCATCCTCCATACACATTCAAATGTACAGACATTACAAGAGAGACATACTCTGCAGCAAGTCTCTTCAAGTCGTGCAAATTGCCAATGCATGACATGGGGGCAGGGAGGGCTATCATATGAAAAAGGTCATAAAAACTATTTTATATATGGATATACACATTTATACACACATTGTACATACTTTTTATGTATATACATACACATATGTATGTGTACACACTTTTTGAACAAGATGTCCACAGATTTTTACTTACCAGCGGTGTCGTTGTATCAGCTGTTGCCCAGCCACTTGTATATTCCCATCTTGAAATGTCTCTCCTCTCATCTGAGCTCTCAGAGAGCATGAGGCAGTCCCTGGAGTACACACATGCCTCTAAGAGTGTGGTAAGGCAGTGTATCAGGGAACTTACCCATCTCCAAGGGAGGCAGCATCTGTCTGAGGGAACCTGCTGCATACAGAGGGCAGGAGTGTGAACCCCTCAGACTGCCAGCCCTGTGAGATTCTGTAGAACTATCTCATTAAAAGAGACAAGGGACTGGGGGGAGGACACCACCACAGAAATGAACAGTAAGGAGATCTGTGCATTTTCAAATGTGGTGGCAACATTTCCATTATTTTTAACAGAGACAAGGATTTACCACCTTTATAAAAGCAACATGTCTAAGGTATTTGTCCACTGGCTATCTCAGCACAGCGGTGGATGAAAGACCAAGCAGCGGTCTCACACAGGTATTACTTCTCTGCCCTTGAACAGGAACTGGAACTTGTGGAAATTGCAATTTTTTTGGTGATTGATTCTGGCTTCAGCACCATCCACGACTTCTTTCTCCACCAGCATCTGCAACCACAGTTTGCCAAGCTCAAGTCTCACTCAAAAAAAAAAATTACCTTTTCAACCAAAAGTAAACAACAAGGGAGAAAGAGAGAGAAAAGAGCATTTTGGAATATCTTAGAGAATTAGATTGTCACATTTAGTCTGAATCATTTATCTCATAGAAAATGTCTACCTGTACCTATCACTTTGATCTTGTTTTATGCCATTTCTACAAAACTATGCTTCAAATCAGAGGCCTTAAAGTGACTGTTTCAGCCAATGTTATATGGAACTGTATAAACCAGTCAGGAAAAAAAAGATACTATACCATTTTGCCATTTACTTGGAAGAGAAAACAAAACAAACTATGATTTTACTTTTTTTTCATCTTGAATGGTCTAAATGTCTGAGTCAGGGTTACAATTAACTAGTTGAAAATGTTATCTCAGTCCTCACATGCTGGATTCTTGCTAGGTCTGTAGGTCTGGCAATTCCCTAGGCACTTTCCAACTTGGATAGAAAATTCCCGGAGAGCTTCTTTTGATTTGCTTAGATTTCCTTAGAACTGTCCATTGTGCAGAGGTGGACATCTATTCTGTAGTTCCTTAGAGTGTAGGCTGAGAATAATAGGGACCTGAGTACCATCTATGTTTGTCACTAAGGCATTAGAAGTGATCAGCTCTTGCAGTAGCAATGGCAGCATTTAAGTGGTAATAGGAACATTTCTGTAAAGAACCAAAGTCTTCCTTTCCTACCTGACACAGAATTTAAATAAAAACTGTGGTGCTAAAACTTCAGTGTCACGGTGCCTAAAAGAGTTTGTGCTCCACCACAGAGCATCAGGGGCATGACAGTAAAGATACCTCCACTTTTGAAGTGCAAGGGTCTAAAGACAGACAGCACCCCAAAGTGCAGGATGTAGAAGTGTAGCACCACGAGTTAGCTCTTACTGCCAATCCAGGAGAATTACTAAAGAACCTGATCTCAACAGAACAGACGTGTGGTTATGAAACCGCACGGTAACCCAGGAAAATATCCCTGTAGGCAAAGCTGTCAGAGTTACAATAATCTGAAAGTAAAATTGGTATAAATAATTATCTGGAATCAATGAGGCAAGAAAGACAAATACTGTCAAGAGAGAATAAGATACAAATTTAAAACCCAGGCTGCAGCGAGACACATAAAAGCCAACCATTGTTATAAAGTACAAGATAGAGGAACAGTGCTGTGGTGATTCTTTTCAGAAGGAAAACAGTGGTCTTAAAAACAGTTAATCAAGGCCAGAATATTCATACATTGCTAGGTAATCTAACTTTGCTTCTCAAGTGTTCTTGCTTTCCATTTTGAACACAACTGAAGAAGATGAATATGTAGATTGATCTAATCCTGGAATTAATTTTCACCATAGCTGCTGAATATTTGTGCACAAATACCATATTGCTGCAACGCATCCTACACTTTTAATTTAATATCAATAATCCATGAATGCCTCTTTGGACTGAATTAGTGGAAACTTTAAAAAGATTTATACTCTGAAGTCAAAAGCTATACAGAAGTGTTTCCAATGGGAATGCAAGAACCACTAAAGTGGGGTTATCTGTGATTCTCATTCTGGTTTTTTCTGGTTTATGAAACCCTTGTCACAACACAAGCCTTTAGGACTGTGGTTGACCTTTACCCAACAGGCCCAAACCTTTCCTACCTTTGTCCTTCCTTCCCTGGCAGGCTGAAGAGACATCCTGTCCCTTCCTGACAGACACACTCAGAACAAACTCCCACACTCACCTTTTTTTCTCCTTCCTTCCTTCCTTCCTTCCTTCCTTCCTTCCTTCCTTCCTTCCTTCCTTCCTT
>VZRZ01001149.1:499809-512071 GCA_013398175.1 Climacteris rufus
CCTTCCTTCCTTCTCCTCCACATAAGATGCAGCCTTTTTGCCTAACTCCTTAATCCTTGCACAGGTCCCAGATTGTTATTTCTGATGAGCCTCTTGGTCATCATGGGGCTTCTTCCCACCTCGCTTCCAGACTGCCTTTCCTGTGATCCGATCCAAGACAGACTGTAGTGATCACCATCTCCCCACAGCTGCCAACAAACCCCAGGGGCCACGTCTTTCTTGTCCCCTCCTAACATTTACTGTTCCTGTACTGAAAATACTATAATCCCTACAATCAGCTGGATGTCAGACAGCAATAAACTCTGGGATTTTTTGCTATAATCAAAATTGCTCATACTAGTGTCTGTGGAAAGGAGATATTCATGGAGGAGGGGGCCAGGGCCTTTAGTACCCATTCACATGAAATTGAGGAGTTACAGCAAATGGAACAGAGAGAAAAATGTCTCTTCTTCCTTGCTGAGACTCCATGGGCAGGGAAGGCAAGCTAAGAATATTTTCTCCTCCCTGTATCTCAGAAAGGTATTGCTGTAGGCATTTGGTTTCTGAGAATAACCAAATTTAGAAGACCAAGAAGATGCTGGAGTTCACGGGTTTGTCTCTGAGGAAAGCAACTCTGCCAAGGAAGAGCAAGTCTCAGACTTCTCAGCTGTCAGTGCTAGTGCCACTTTGACCCTGTACCAAGGTCCTTCTTTTGGTCTCAGCTTTGAAACAGAGAAGCTTTTTAGATTCACCCCACAACATGCTGCATTGCATTGCATCTAAATATGCATCTGTACACTGTCCAGAGTTACACTTTTAAATAAAAACCAACCAATTTTACCCGTTACCAATTCACTCCTGCTAAAGCTTTTTTGCTTACAATTTGGTTACACAAATTTCTTCTTACACGTTTTCCCATGCCTCCCATCTGTTACTGCATAAGCCTTTCTTTTGCCCTTTAGTGCTCAAATTGCTCACACACTTTTGTAAAATGCTTAAAAATTGTGTCTTGCCATGACAGTCACAGAATACTTTTATGCTGCTGTGGATCACACTGGTTTAGAGCATTTATATATTAAGCAACCTCATATTAATTATATCTTAATTAGAGGGCTTACAATTTATAGGCATACCAGACTTCTGCTGGGACTGCAGTTGTGTTATTTGCCTAAGAATAAGACTGTTTTCTGATGGCACCTCTTTGATTTTGTGCTGTTGTGCGACACAAAGTCTTTCTTACTTTAAATACCATTGTGGGGCTTATAGGGTAGCACTGCTGCATTTATCGTTGAAACCATATGTGTTCTGGCACAAATAGATTTTCTAATTTTCTAATTCTTCCTCCTCTTTGGAGGAAGGTGACAGGCATATGAAAATAATGGCATGACAAACCCACTTTTATGGACAATGGCAGGAATGTGATTAATGGTGTTACACCTGCCACCAATCAACAGTCAAAATATGTCACCCTGGTTTGTGAGGTGCAGTATCCTCATTTGCCTGTCTGGGATTTCTTGGACAGAAATGTGTGCTATGTGTGTACCATGGATTTTTTACAAGGCTATGTAGTGATAGCACAAAGGTGAATGTCTTTAAACTGAAAGAGAGTATGTTTAGGTTAGATATTAGCAAGAATTCTTTTGCTGTGAAGTTGGTGAGACAGTGGAACTGGTTACCCAGAGAAGCTATTGATGCCTCATCCTTAGAAGTGTTCAAGGCCAGGTTTGATGGAGTTTTGAGCAAAAGGTGTCCTTATCCATTGCAGGGAGGCTGGAATTAGATGGTCTTTAAGGATCACCACTCTGTGATTCGATGATAAAATGAAGAGTTGAACAGACAATACCAGGCAAGTGGCCAAAATCTTTTTTCTTAAACTTAGGAGAGAAATAGATAAGAAACAGCCAGAGTTACAGATGACTTGTAAAAGTAGCAGCATCTTCTCTCTTCCCTCCCCAAAAGGAAACAGGCATCAAATATGCATATGTTTTTACAAAATTTACCTTAAGTAATACATTAAGTTTAAAAAAATAAGACAAAAAATAAACAAATAACAAAATGGGCCAATTTCTACCCTCAAGAATCCTGTAAACATATGGAAGTAGAGAAGGAATAAATTCCAACAAGACAATAAAAAGACAGAAAAAGAAAAAGAGCTAGGTGAAGTTAAGCAAAAACAGAATCCTAGGTGACAAAATAAGGGTATGAAAATAGAAAGCAGAAATGGAAAATGCACATACACTAGAAGAGAAAATAATAAGAAAAATAAGTTAAAATTAGTAGAAATAGGAGGATTCTAGTGAGACCGAATGATCATGGATCTGAGACAAAACAGTCTCAGGGAAACAATAGTGACAGAAAGTCATATTGCTTTAATTATGCTTTATAGTTGTACTTGCAAAACCTCCCAAGCATTGACTCAGCAGTGTAGATCTTAATGTGCTTGTATCAGTAGAGCATATGCATAAAAGAAATGGAAAATCTGCAGGGCAGGAATACAGCTAATAGCAGCAAAAGCAAAAGTGACAGCCAGGTTGGAAAACAAAGAGAGAAGGAATTGCAGCAGTAGCAACAGAGCAGCTTTCGTATTGGAGCCTCAAGTTTTATTGCAGAAAGGCTACACTTCTACGATCAAACAATAAATTAAGCTTTCAAACAAAAGTTTTTCAAAAAAACCCTTCATGCTTATGCCAGGACACATCAGATACAGATTTCAACTCTGTGCTTCCTGGTAAAAGAATATTCTCTCCTTTGCAGAGAATGTTATTGTCAGTTTAGGCAATTTCATTTGCTCCTCACACACACAGTTGAGGTTCTGAGGGAACATTTAGAGCTTTGGGCTTCTAACTTCGGTCCTCTTGGCTGCATGTAAGCTGAGGTCCACAGGCAGATGGCAGAAATACCCACCCGTGCACTGTGCAGGGATCACAGCACAGTCAGTGCTGGACTCTGGGGAGGTAACACAATACTTACATATTTTGAATGCCTTACAAATGCATTGATGAATCACATGAAAGAGAGCAAGACTGCTGCACAAACTAACCCTCCTTTCTCTCAAGTTTCATAGCAATTACACTGCATTTGAGGAACCATGGATTTCAGCTGACTGAACAAAGGGCATCTTGGTAGGTCTGATAAGCCAGATAATTCAGGCACAGATGGACAGCAGTAACTGTTATGCCCATCCCTTCCTACTTATAACGTTTTTGCAACTGGTTTGCTTTCTTAGATAGAGGATAATAAAGATTCACGAGAGAGAGAGACCAGAGTCTACATTATTAGTATGCAAAAGCTAACTGCTTTAATGTTTAGTGACAGCACAACTACTTCAATGATTCAGTCTGTTGTTCTTTAGCCACATACTCTTGAGGGCTAAGGCTTTCTGTATAGCAGCAGGGACCACTTCCATACTAAACACTAATGCTCAGTTAATCCAAGTTCTAATTAATTGGGTTTTTTTCTACTGTGTATTCACATCTAAAAGGGATTTTTATATCAATTTATCATATTTAACAAACCAGCACAAAGCAGAGTTAGAGCTGTTGTAATTATTGTATCCTTTTTCATACCAGGTGAATACAGAGCACCAGTTTTATTTCTAGTGTGAGCAGGTGCATTGTCACAGAAACCAGTCTTGAGCCAGGGATCTGGAGCAAGATCCTTGGTAGGTCAGTCTTAAAGGTGACAGGGCTACACTTCAGTGTGTTATGTATTAATGAACCCAGTCCAGCAGAGCCAGAGAGGTTTCTCTAATGAACTCAGTCCAGCAGAGCCAGAGAGGTTTCTCTGTTACAGAAATTTCCATAACAAAGCATAATCAGTGGAGTTAAGCTAATTAATAAAAGAGCCAAGTGTATGTCCATGCAGTAGCAAGTAAACTATTAATTATTAGAGAAAAGATACTGGTGGAAAGACAGATTTGTGCCTCCATCAGCTTACTTACCAGTTGTTTTCTCAGAGATGTGGATAGAAGGAGAGCTACATCTCACTCACTTTTTCTTGGTAACATCTGCTTTATAACACAGGTACAATAGATTTGCCAGCCAGGGTTTGTCTGGGCAGAAAGTACAGGACGATGTTTCTGCATTTTGGGTCACAGAATTGTTACCTTCAAGTGTGACAAAGCTAAGCTCTAAGCAGACCTTTGTATGTCAGCTTTCTCTGACCACTCTTGTGAATTGTCTATAGATGTATACACCATCAGTCCCTTTATGTTACTATACAGGCTTGAATATTCTACAATATTCTACAATTCTACAATTCCACTAAATTTGAACTTCAGCTCATATCTTAGGTTTCTAAGTGTAGTTTCATTTAACACTACCACAAATCTACAACATTTACAAAGCTTCTAGCTTACAGGACCATTTCTTTATGAGACGTTAAAGAGGTACCTATTCATACTGTAGAGGTGAGAAAGCTGCTGGAAGACTTGGGAGGATTCTTCCTCCTTAGAAATAGACAAGAGGAGTCAGAAACTCTTTCTACATGGGGAGAAAAGGAGCAGTTAGCAAAAATTTTTAACAGGACAAATTCAGGGTTTCACCCAAAAACCGCCAGTAACAAAAATAGTCTAGTTAGACCAGAAGAGTTAGAATTAGCAGGGACCAAAATATGTCTTAAAAGGAGGATGTCCCTGAGGTATGGATTGCACTAAATTCTGTGCATGGAAAGTACTGCCTCAAAACTATTTATCCACCTCATAGTCATTTGTGTATATTATACTTGCTAGACTTATTTCCAGACTTGGCATGGGCATAGGCTATGGACCATCCTTATACCCCAGGATTCTCTTTTTCCTTCACACCTCCTTGGTTTTATTTATTATTTACACTGGCCCATTCCTAAATGCACTCAGAGAAACAGAGACAATTCTGCACAAGGTTTAGTGGGTGACAAGGGAATTATTCTTCTTTGCCCAACCATCTACGCTTGCACAAAATCGGTATTAAACCCCACCTAATAGCATTTGCAATGACATAAACGAGTGTAACAACCCCTAGGTACCCTGCTGGATTTTTGGTCGTGGCTTAGTAATCCTTTCCCTTCCATACCAGTTGCAGCATGAGAGAAATTGCCTTACAAGACTTCTGGCAGTTGCTTAGAGCCATGAAGTCTCATGCCACCCCCACCAGCCTCTGTGACTACACCAACAACAGAGAGCAAGTCCTTCCAGCAGGCAAAATGATGCAAATAATTTTTTTCTAGGAAGCAGGGATAGTAGTGCAGCCAGGAGTTTATTGGTGCTTCCCTCATCTGTCTTCTGCAGGGAGCTTTCTTTGTGTTTGTTGTTTTTTGCTTTTGGTCCTGCAATGGCCCCCTTGGCTGACCTGAGCAGAAATTTTGGGTTGTTGTTGGAGGCAATGACTAATTACAAAGTTCCAGCAAAACCGAACAATTCAGTGTGAAATGAAGCTGCTGTAAGAAGCCACTGGGATCTGTGACCCTCAGGATGTTTAAAAGGAGGTGTTATTTTCATGCTACTAGTCAGAATTCATTCTTGCACAGCCTACCAGTGACAAAGTCCTGCTTCTTGTTCCATTTCACCCCAGGAGATTTTATTGCAGAGTCCTAAATTAGGTCTTCTTTGAGGAGAAGCCACCAAACTACAAGTGCAGACATGTCTCACGTCAGAATCAATGGCTCCATCCTCAAGGGTTAGTTTGGCTTGCCTGCAGGGCTGGAGAAATCCTCTGTCCTTTCATTTCCTTGCTTGAGCTTTGTTGTCCTTCAGTTACCAAAGCAAATGTCACTGCTGTGCTGTTTGAAGTAGCTGTGATTAATTCATCTCTCCAATACATAATGATGATAAAGGCAACAGAAGTGAAAACTCACACCCATCTTCCAGGCAGCAAACAACCAAAAATGTAGAAAAGAGAGCAGGTCTGACTCTAACTGCCCTGTTTAATGGCATGGAGTTTGCAAACTGAGCATGTATTTCTCATCTGCTGCAGAAAATCTCTTGCCATCTTTTCCCTCTGTCATACTCTGAATTGTAATATGAGACTCAGCATCCTCGGTGCTGCTTACCTTCTGCCATTATGAGATGCTTTCAAGTATACTGAAGAGTTAAATTTGTATTTATGGTATACAAGATGCTTTGTTTAGACTTACAGAGGAGAAAATTGTACTAATCCCTTTATGTTCTATCACTGAGATGTGTTTAGTATTCCACAATCAAATGTAATGCAAGTTGGCATCAGTTTTACTAAGAATAATAAGCCAAAACATAATGTGAATACATAAAAGGTGTTGTTGACAGCCTGTTTACAAAATCAAGGACTTTAATGCAGATTTTGTTTTAGCACAAAACCTATTAACACAATAATACTGTCTTCATCAGACAACCTGTTATGCTCAACTGTGTATTTTTTAGATGTCTAACTTCCTCAGGCACCCTGAAACTTGGGTCCCTCACTGTCCTCACTGCCACTAATCCCATGGATTTCTAAAGATTTTACAAAGGCATTTCTTTGAACAAAAATGGATGTTCTTCCTGCTTCTCAGTACAGATAAGTTTATATTATTAAATGCTTGCCCTTTTGGGACACATAATTTTGTAAACCTCCAAAATTTGATTTACATGTACAAACAGGGCAATTAAATACATATTTCAGTAGTTCAGCACCTGTTCAGGGACAAACCCATTCCCTTTCTCTAAGTGCTGAAGGTCGGAGTAATAGAACCAAGATAAATAACCTTAAATATTCAATCTAAGCCCCAGTTCAGGAAAGCAGTTAAGCAAGTGTTTCAACATGCAAGAAGAGCACAGATGCCTTTTTAATATCATTTTAATATCCTTTAAATATTTCTATATAAAAATGTTTTCCCAAATTAAAGACATTCTCTGAAGAACATATGCTTAATACATCAGGTTGTGAGGAGCTGTTTCACGTGAACCTGAGCTTTGTATTAGGTCCAGTTTTCTGTGGTATCTGTGAAGAATGACACTTCACTTATGAAAAATTTAACTGTTTATTAATAAAAATATTAACAATAGGGGACATCACAACACCAAGAGCTGTACCAGGCGCATGGCAGTCTGCCAGAGGCACACCCTCTGGGAGCTGTGCAGCCTCTTTTATACCCTTCTAGTGTCAATCAAATAATTTGATACTTTTGTCCAATCATATTATAGCCCGTCCCTTATCCCACCTCTTTGGGGTGGTCTATCCCTTCACTGCCTCACAGAGAGTGACCAATTTGTCAATGGGGTGTGTTTTTACTTTTCACTGATGTCTTGAGTGACACTAGAGAAGAACTTTCTAGAATGCTGCTCTCAGCTCCCGGTTGCCATCTTGGCCTCGTTATATTTATGCATTTCATTTGAAAATCAATAGAAACATACACAACTAACAACGAATAACAACTACAACTGGTAAGTACAGCAAAATAATTTAAATAATATTATGGCAACACATTAACATTAACCATTATCTTAATTAACACCTTATTCTAATTAATAATTAATATTTCAAATATATGAAAGTCAACTTCAATTTTACTCATCTATAACATATTTTTATTAACAATTATAAGAGAAAAAAACCAATACATTTGAAATCCAAGGAGGACTTTTGCAGGCAACAGTGCAAAAAGAGAATAAATGCAGCCATTTATCACAGTGGTGGTGCACAGGGCTTTGTTTTATCTATAAAACAATGAAGAGGAACAAACTTAAGGTTGGTTGTGTAACTTTTATTTTCATATTCTCTCTCTCCTGAGTGCTTGTCTTGCAAACTCTTTCAATGTTTGTGTATGCAGCAAGTATAGACATTGTATACTTATCTCTATCTCATCAACAGAAAAATTAGTTGATGGGTTAATTCTTAATGTTTTTCCTGTTCAGAGATGCCAAGTTTGACAAATCTTTTACAATGGCAACAAAAAAGAAAAAAAAAATCATGCCTAATGAGGACCATAGAAAATTAATGCAAAATTTAATTATAATAGGAGAAATTTACTGTAAAGGTTTAAAAAACTCATAACAAATGCTAAATCTAAAATATAAATATTTATAAATTTAAATACTTAGAAATCTCCTGTCTGTTTTTATGCAGAATACAGAACAGATATTCTCTGGATTTTGTTGCTGCTAAAAGTTGTTTATAGCAATTAAAATGCAAAAAATATTTCCATTTTCTGTAAATATAGAATATTAATATTAATTTGGAGTACTTGAAACAAATTTCCAGTCCTAACCTGCATTGGAGAAAATCTGACCACTTACTTATTTTTTCAGTCTGACAGTGAAAATAAGAACACAAGAAGTATTTTATTGCAAGAGAAAGGATTGTGTGATTATGTGTTTAATATTCATCTTCCCTTAGCCTTGTTCTTGACAAATAAATTGAGTGGCCTTTTTTACTGGCAACACTGAAAACTGCCTATAACAACAATATTTATTATTTGGAATATCTTGATAAGACTTTGCTAGCAGTCACCATGCATGTTGTGCATGTGCACACCTTACATTATATGTAATTGTTATCAGAAGTCTTAGAGCTCAAGCAGATTACATTTGGACTCTTCACTGACTTCAGCTAGTATGGTACAAAACCTCAGCATGTTATTTGTGTCTTTCTTCAGTCTGACAGTAATATGTCTTTCCATTTTCACACAGTCAAGACAGAAAAATTTCTGCACAGAAACTTTAGCCAGTCAAGTCACATTGCTTGGGCCCAGAGCTAGTGAGTCTACAGACAAATATTTTGCTCAGGGTTCAGAGTATTTGGTCACATAAACCCCCAAGTTGTTCTTACAGCCAGATCTTAAAAATAAGCAGTCATGTTTCCTGAGATTATGGGCTGATCTTTGCCTATGTAAATGCACATACCTTTAAGACAGAGAATGTCTGAATTAGATTTCATTACCCACAGTTTTAACCACCACTAAGAGTCTGGATCAAAGTTAAATAATTTCTGTGCTATAATCAGACTAGTAGCACAAAGTTTGATATAGTGCTATCTAGTACGTTGTTCCTTATCTATAAAACCTTGAAAATATATATATACACATCACAGGTTTCCTTTTCTTAGACACTCTGCGAGCTTAATAAATTAATTAACTGGTTATAACCTGTAGCCATCTGAGTGCAAAAGCAAGTTCAGGAAAGATAATGAGAAACAAAACCTCCTGAATCATTAACCCTTCTGAGTTAATTTGAGGGGAATCTTAAGTTTTGAATTTATGTTTATGAGCCCCAGACTTGCAGTGATCTTTTCTTCAATTTACTGTCTGTAATGGTCTTCAAGGACAATGCTTGAAACATGCACAAGAGATTATAGGGTGAAAAGTGCAATAGGTATGTATATTAAATAGGAGGAGACCATGCATATCACTGACATCAGGAAATTTAGGTAAAAATAATCCTTCTACCTATTTTTCTTAACATTGTTTGTAAGTAAGAGGGAGGTTTTCCTCCCTCATAAATTTTATTAAGGATAAGTAGGCACAGGCCATCTGGAGAAAGGTGTGGGAAGCAAAACAAATAAGGTTTGTTTGACAAACAGAGAGTGAATGAACAAGGAATAAGGTTTAAAATAGCAGATGTCTATGAAGGGAAAAGATTTGGTGGACAATACATTCAAGAGGAAAGAAAGAGGCATGGGAGGAAGCAGGAAAAAAAAGAGAAGTCTGTAACTCCCTGCTGGATTGTGCCTCTTGGAGCACTCTGCAGCAACCTTCCTCCTATTATGTTGTACAGTTAGGCAGTTCATACACCATGGACAAAATAGTATGTGTTGATTTTCTTAAAAATAGCAGCAAGTCTTTTAGTCCAGCCAGGATAATAGTAATGATGGCAAAGATGACATCTTGAGAGGGCTTTTTTCCATTACTGATTCATTAGGCAAAGCACTAATTGAAACTACTACTAATAAATTAGTGCTGCCTATCAAACTTGCAACAGCAACCTGAAAAGAGAAAAGAACCCCATGTGGCCAACTTCTAACATATTGCAAAGCCCCTTTTGCTTTTTATTATTTTGAGTAGCGCTAGACTATTGCCAATCCTATAATATTCTTCCTAATAAGAAATGTGTGAAGAAAGGTTTCTTCTCTCATCCTCTCCCTTTAGAGCATCTATGGAGGAAGATTTTAATCCTCCTCTCAATAAATCACCAACAGTTGCTGATTTTCAGTTTTCCTTAATAAATCACTCAGAGCTTCACATGATGACTTTCATCTGAACTGGTTAGCACTTATTCTAAATTGATAGGATTTCCTAACAGAAATTCACTTCAGAAATATTAATTTAATGCTTCAGCTATTTCATTTTTTTTAAATTTGGTTCCAAATCATTTTCCTAGCCTTCCATTGCAACAAACACAGAAGCTTATGCTTAGCATATTTATTTTCTGTCTATTTCAGGTGCCGCTGATTATCTGCTATTTGGAATCTATGAATTCTTTAATGTTGGTTAATGTAGGGAGTAACCATCTGATAGCTATTGCACTGATGTTCCCACATTTTTTATTAGTATCTAAAATACTAGATGGTGTTTGCATATAACTGCATATTTTGCTATGTGATCAATGGTATTTATTTCTTGTACAAAATCCAACACATCCATATAGAAAAAGTACCTTTAGTAAGCACTTCAGAATATTGGGTACATTCAGGAAACAAATATGTGAACAAATCCATTACTAGAAAAAAATACACAGAAAGACAGCAACCCAGAAGGAAATAGAAGCCTTTTATTCCTGGACCTGTTCTCATATACTAAATCTAAAATCATTCTGAGTCACTGAGGAAGTCTGCAATTCCATTTGTCTGAAGAAATTTTTTGCAAATGCTTTGTAAATAATGTTTGAATTCTTAGATGAGACCTTTCTGAGCGATCAAGCAATTTTCAGTTCTTACCATGCCTTTTAAATTTGGTGTCTTAGAAATAACACACTTTATTTCAACTTTTATTAAGGAAACCAGAATTACTTTGTAGGACTAGACAGTGTTAATGAAGACATGGTACCAGAAGCTTTAGCATGGTCTAAAATTAGCTTTTATGAGTAGCTGTGAAACAATCCATTCAATTAGGCAAGTTTCCTTTTATAGATATGATCTGGAGTCGGCTTATTTCTCAAAGAATAAATCATAATATCTTTTTCAAGATGGTTGTTTCTAAATCTTCCAGTTTAATTCAAATATTCTAATAGAATTGAGAAACATTTTATCAATCATACCTCAGTAATATTTGCTAGCAAAATGTTGACAAAGACCATGTGCCATACAGGAAAACATTTCCAGTTTTTAAAATCATTTTGATTTGACCTGTAGTTACTATAGAGATTAAATATATCCAGTCCAGCAGCTCTTAAAAATACTAAATTACCACAGGATAAGGGATGTGACCCTTCCATCAAGCTCTAAAGGGAATCAGGCTGGCTCTGCAACAGTCAACGTTTTTAAATGGTCTAGGGTTTCAAGTAAAAGGCTCAATGTGGAAGTCTAAGGGTTATTCAGAAGATCACAGTTAACAGTGAAGAATTACAAAAAACCCTTGCAAGAGCAACCAACTGGGACAAAATGTCTATGACATTCACTGTGGACAGTTCTAAAGTAATGTATATAGAGGAGCAAAATTGACCTTAATTTTACATACTAAACAATGTAAGCTGATAATTATCAATTAGGAAATGCTTCTTGTTATTGTGAAATGTTCTTCTATAAAAATATAGTCCTCAGCTTATTTGTCAATAACAGTCCAAGAACTGATCTTAACAATAAAGAAAAAAAACAGAAAATCAGAAGAAATCAGCAGGCTGCTGTGTAAATCTGTGGTGTATTTGTGTCTGTTTGTACTTCTCACTTTTTCAACTCTAAAAGGCCATAGTGAAACTTTGGAAGGTGGGAAAGGGGATGAACAAAGATATGAGAGCATTTCCTTACAGCAACTGAGCAGACTGCAGAATCCAGACTGAAACTAGATCTATAAAATCATGATTTAGAAGGATGGCTATGCATTACCCCTTCCCAACCAAAAAGTGTGGAAAAGGTGTTGGGGGAGAGATGTCATAAAAATAAATTAGCAAAGGACAGATTCAAAACAAACATCTGGAATAATTTTCCCACAGTGAATAGTTTATCTGTTAAACTCCTTGAGACAGATGTTGAATTTACACAGGTTCAGCAAAGAGCTGGATAAGTTTGTGGAAGGATAATCCATCAGGTGCAATGTAATAATGATGCTTAAAAGGCTAGCCCAAAAACTGAGGCCAGGCAGGAGTCAGGGAATAAAAGGTGGGTATTTATTTGAAGGGCCTTCAAAGGTACATTTAGGGCAG
>VZRZ01001149.1:512173-535983 GCA_013398175.1 Climacteris rufus
AGAAGTGTGGGTCTGGGTGGTCTAAGTGTCCTTGGAGAGTAAGTACAAAGTGGCAGTGTTATGTCTATAGAAAACAGCAACCAACGAGATATAAAGCATACACACCAGACAATGCAGCATTTGAAAAATACAAGGGCTAAAACCTAAGGCAACAATAAGGATGCTGTCTCTCATTCAAGAATTTTTGGGTCACAGAGAACACAATGTTTGCTTTTCTTCAGAGGCAGCTGCTAAGCCCCATTTCCAGGGTCAGATGCTGGGCTGAGAAGACTGTCAGTCACTCTCAGTGCTGTTCTTTGGTAGATAGCTCACCATTTGGTGAAGCTCTAGTATATCCCTGATTCTTTCCTTGCTCTCAGTAATTAACCTGCTTATCTACTGGAGATGGTTTCTTTTACTGGGCATAGCTTACATTGCCTGGTAGTGCTGTAATTTGTATGTTGCTGTCTCACTACATTTTACCCCATTCAGACAGGGCAAATAGATCTTAGAGTAGTCATATATTTATATTTACTATATGGCTTAAAACAAACATCTCCAAATAGCCTAATGGGATGTCAATGAAAATGAGAATACTATCCTCTGAGATCAGCCATGGGCATACTAAAGATAATACACTTCTACTTTATTTGTTACTTAACTAATATTTTGTTCAGTCATTTAGAGAGAATTTCACTGGAAAAATAAAATTCACCCACTCTTCAGATTAAATACATTTTTATGGAATCTTGCACACTAGTTTTGTCAAGGATGTAGCCACTGTAATTGTGCCCTTTTGATGTGTAGATTACATTGATAACTATAATGGAAGGCAATGAAAAGTGTACTTCATTACCTTGAAATTATCTGCAGCACCAGAGTAATTTTCATTACACTCACATAAATCTCTGTGTAAACAAACAATTTTATTTTATTTTTACAATTTGCTTTTTCACGTAAGCTCTTACTGAGCTCTTCTTGGTTCTGCAAAAGAAGAAAAATAGTTGTTCAAGGAAGGAAAGTCAGTTTATACAAAGAAAATCCTCAATAAAACAGTATGTCATTAAAAAAATTCTAGAAGCAGAATAAACTCAAGTTTCATTGCCTAAAAGTGTGATCAGTATGATTTTGTGCTCCCTGTGCACTGTTTGTCTTCTTTTGACAGGACAAGCAACATAGCAGAAAGAAAATCCCAACTGAGTCCTGTTGATGTAGCACTTCTGAAGCCAGTGAGATCTCTCTTGCACCAAAGTGTTCTGAAGTATTTGCTAACATGAATAAGTGGGTATCACTTGCTGCATTTCTATTTTCTTCCTTCCAGCAAACTGTAAATGTAGACACACATTGTAGTGTCAGATAATGTGATTGCATTATTACCACAAGGTTGTTCACGATTTGCAGGAGGGTTTCAGGGGTTCAGAAGCAGGATACGGTTTTGGTTAACTTTATTATCCCTTACAAAGCACAATTAAAAATAATCAGCACACTGTTCTGTGTGACCATAGTCTCCTTTATATACTTCTACATGCCAAGGGTGTTTTAAAGAAACAGAAAAGGAAAAAAACCCTTCAAACGTGTTTTAGCAGAAGCTGATTTTGCATTCTCTAGGGCTTAATACAACAGTTCTTGTGCAATCAATGACTGCACCAAAATTGCTCCATTGTGAGAAATGTTGAAGGCTATAAAATACTATGTGACTATTTTTAACCAGAGATCAATGTTAAGCTGATTAAAATAAATGTTCCTTTAATTGAAACAGAATTCCAGTTATTACATAGTAAACTGCTCTTGACATTGAGACTGAGACAGGCCAAATTCAATTTCAGAAAAATTGTCTGGAGGAGTGTCTTTCAGGATCATCTGTTTACTGTTTCTTCTGGTTTGTTCTGGTTGTTTTGGTTTGTTTTGGTTTGTTTTGGTTTGTTTTGGTCCAGACATATTGCAGGTTGGTTATTTGGGTTTTGGTTTTGTTTTTTTAATATATATAAAACTACGTGGAAGTTACGCTGGTTCTGGGAGAGGAACTGCTGTTCTGAAAATGGCCACTCTTAGAGCAACCTTGAGGTTTCTTAACAGTGTGGCAAAATTCAGCCCCATCACCAGAGACTTCACTGATACAGATGGCTAAGCATGGATGGGAATGGAAGTCTTGGTAGGAGGTTTGGGGGCTGTGGAGAGAGCTCTTCCTCTCTGGCTCCACACACTGTCTCTGCTGTCACTGAATCTACTAGGAGGAGTGGCAGCCACCCTTGCTTAGAGTGGGTGCTGTGCCTCATTTCCATTAGCATCTTAATATCACATTTCCCAATTAAAAAATAATACTGGTGAGGGATACAATCTATAGATGAGTGAAACAGGATGTAAGATTAATCTCACATCTCACTGTTGTGGGAGAGATATTGCTTCTTTCTCACTTACCTGGTTATCTCAAGGATAAGCCACATTTGATCATCTCCACTTGCTTCCTGTAATTCAGCCTCATCCACTTGGGTTGCACTCACCAGGTTGCCAATTTTTCTGACTCAAGTTAAAACACAACCACCAGTAATACAGGCCAAACCCACAAGGTTTTGGAAGATGGGAATTGAGCTCTTGAATACCTCACAGGACTTAATACTCATAATGGGAATTTTGTCCTGTTCTGGCCGCCAATTGTACAAAACAATATATGTGGTTTAAAACGTTATTATCAGAGATAAGAAAATCAAAGCCAAAGTATGATGTCATTCTTCCATATAGTGTATTAAACTATTAAAAGATTTAGAGTATTCCTCCACAAAAGTGAATTAATAATCAAATGGAGGATGTTTGATGCTTTATCACTATCTATGTCCACACTTTTGTAGGAAGAGTGACAGGTCTTTTTAAGAAAAAAAAATAGAGGGAGCCTAACACTGTTTAGGAGCTTTAAAATGAAAAAAAAAGTCTCCATAGAATGCAACCCTGCTTCCAAAATAATAATTCTTTCCACAGCACATTTTAAGGACATGTTTATTTTTAAATGTAGATAATGATACATCCTTCATAGTGTACAGACTTTCTGCTTAGCTGTCAATTATTACAACTTGAATATTAGTTACTTTCATACAAATAGCTAAATACATGATAAAGAAAAATGAAGCCCTAAAAAGAAATTACTGAACATCTGCTATTGTGAATGAGTTTTTCATCTGTGACTATATTCAGATTGTGTCAATACAAACTTTCAGGCACAGCGTATTCCCTTGAGACATTTCCTTTATATCTGCACAGTAATTGCATTCATAATTAAATATATGGATTCTTTTAATTTTGATTGTTTTGTTCTGCAAATTGTTCATAAAACAAAAGGTTAAGAATGACCAAATCTGACGTGTATGCCAACAGTAATTTTGACTGATACCATATGTTGGGGTTTTACACATCTTTTTCCTTCTATACATGTTCTTAGTATTCTGATACAAACTAAATAAAACAAAAACCTTATTTGAGTCTTGAAAGTATAAATTACTATGAGTTCCAACCTACTACAACATGAGCAACAAGAAGATAGCACATCCCAATGGTACAGGACACAATCATCATGGGGAAACCTAACCTGGAACAACGATAAAATAAAGTAAGGATTAATAAGGATACAATAATTTGTTCTCCAACCAATTTAAAAAAGGAAATTAGAATTATCCCACACATTCCAAGTGAAAAATATATTTATAGCAATACCAAAAATATAGATGTACTGATCATATAACAGTCTAATATTCAAGCTCACATTTATACTTCCAGCCTTAGAGGTATGAAGTCAAAATTCACATAGTTTCACTGGTTTCAGGACATCTCTTCCAATTTACATTGTCTCAGAATCATGCATGCCTTGTTGCTTTGCTGTTTTGCCTGGTTTTTTTCCACACAGAACACGCAATTATACAGGTAAAATAACAATTCTTACAAATTATGCAGCTTCAGAAAAGATTTTCAAGTGTATCACTTCAGATTCGGTGTGTAATCCTGGTATGGCAGTTTGTAACACCATATATGGATCAAACTCATTAAATTGTTTCGCTGTTGATTTGAGTCACATACTGCTAGCATTCCTCTTCTGTACACCTCACCAGGTCTAAAAGACTTGAGTACTAACAGACTGTTGGAAATAAACCCCAGGCACTTGTAAAAGTGCTAAAACTCTACTGTTCTATCCAAACAGCTATTTCTTTTTCACCACAGAAAAAGATTTTTTAGACAACACCCAGATTTAATAGCTTTCTTCAGACAAACACAGAGAGCAGACAGACAAGTGAAAGGGATGTTGTGAAGTTGGCCAAGTCCTGCTTGCTAAATCTGTAAGTCTTTCAGATGTGTGAAAAGAAAGTTATCTGAAACTCAAAAGCATTATTGCATGATACTGGGGGTCTGTGATAAGCCACTGCTGTGATCACACTCATTTGTTTTATGATACTAAAATCACAAGGAGAACTGAGATGAGAAATGATCATGCCACAAATGACCCCCTTCACACACTTTCTTTTACCAAGTTCAGACAAGAGTTTCTGTAAAAGTCAGCAAAGCATGGCAATGCTCTCTGAAGTACAGAATTTCATTTATTCTTTTTCTTGAACTAAAACAAACCTACTACATGTGGGTATACTAATTGTGCATTTTTGCCTTACTTTGCCCTTAGGAAGGCTCCTCAAGCCTATTCCCTTCTGCCATTACTGACAAGAGTACCAAGAGATGACCCCATTTCATAAGGGACAGGAGGACACTGTTCTCTGAGTTTGGTTGAATGAATAGCTCCTTCCTTCAGGAAGCTACAACCTGAAGAGACCTCTTCGGGCATTCAGTCGGGCCCCCACTTCCTCAGGCTATGAAACCACTTGCATAACATGAAAATTAAACTGCCATCTGCTTTCTACCTGCAGCTGTGTCATTACCCTAAACTCATGAGGTCCTCATGAGACGTTTTTCCCATTGTTATTTTTCTGGAAAGCTGACTGACAGAGGCATAGATGTGACCAGCAAATCAGAAGTGTTATCACATTTAACAGTCATTGGTTTGAGTTCCTCAAAAGGGAATTTTACCAGCAGTAAATGTCACTGCAAACACAAAAATAATCATCCATAGCCTATAAAGTTTTCAGAATAACTAGGAAATTAATAAAACATAAACAGTCTAAAAAATATGTTGGAATTATTTAGGAATGAACAAATTTGTCCATAATGCTAGCTTCATGGTCACTCTTGACCCAGTATCAAAGTAAACCCATGTCATGTGCCTGTAGTAATAGATGCAATCCAAGGGAAAAAAAGGAAACCCCTGCAAGACTGGAAATGTACAAAGGGCAGACTGTCAGCGCTGGCAGATCATCTTGTTTCTGTCTCCTTTATATCCCTGTGAAGATGCTGGCCTGTCTCCTTGTGTCCAAGAAGTGTCCCTGTATCCATCATCCAATATTGCCTATAAGATCTGCCCCAGAAGGACAGTTCCTGGCTTTCTCCTCCATCTCTCTGCGGTTTTGGACCTGGTGTGCTGGCCTCTTCTGGCATTTTGGCATCAGGCATCATTATTGCTGTTCTGGCTCCAAAAGTATTAAACTGCTATTTGGACTTGGGAAAAGAGAAAGCAAGAGTAGAGAAAAGGGCCAGCTGTGTCCAAGAGGTGAATGGTGAGAGGTGTGAAAAATTGTTAGGAATGGACAGAGAATTGTCACAGCTTTCAAATATTTCCTGAAAAGTTTGAAATGGATTTGAAGGATCTATTTTGGGGGTTTTCTTTGTTCTTACAAATATGCATAAATATACTGCAGAGAAGTGTTATTTGTTTTCCAGTCTGACTGGTCAGATCCTTGCTTTTGAATGACTCATTTCTTGAAAGAGCTGAATCACTCTTCAGTCACTAAACTATGATCAACTGAAGATATTGTAAAACAGCAGAGCTAAAACATCTCCAGTAGATATTTTAGAAGAAAAAAAAAAGAGCAAAAAATAACTAAATTAATTTCCTGGCTAGCCAACTATTTCTCAGACCCTTTCCATCCTTCTCTCACTGATCTGTAGCATTCCCTAATCTCACTTAGATAAAAGTGTCCTAATAGGACAAAATAAAAGCAAAACCAGCAATGGCTGTAGGAATAAAATAGGGTGGTTAAAATCCCCTGCTACATAATTTAGGATATCTAATGAATGCTCCCTGCAGCTCTATCTACATGACAGGCTGGTGAGCCAGAGATTGCTACAGCTCTTACAAGAACAGTGACTGCTGTTTGACAGAAAACATAGATCTATTGACCTCGCAGTTGGCAAACAATGAGCTGGCACTGGGAGGAACAGGGACAGAGCAGATCTTAATCTGTATTAATGCAACCTAACAAAGCCCACTGGAGAACATACAGGAGCTCAGCAGTGAATGGCAAGATAATGCCTTTGCGAAGACTGGCAAGGGGGAGAAAGGATCTAAAAAGATCCGAGAGCTGCTTGACCACTGAAAAGAGAACAAAAAGTCTTGTTCGAACTTGAAGGAGCTGCATGCAAGGAAATGAATTAATTATACAGAGCCACATACAGGAACTGTGATCTGACCACCACTATCACAGTGCCAATGTGTAGCTGGAGCCAGAAGCAGCCAGCTTGGGGAGAAACCTCATTTCACATTGTGTGGATGCTGGCACAGGGCACAACTGCGAGCTATTATTGTCTTTGCACGGACAATTACTCCACGACTTGAGGTCTGAATTTCAGGCTTGCTGGCCTGAGCACTAATGTAATTGGATCAAATTCAATGTGGAATTTGTGTATCAGAGTGAGAAGAGATAAAAGCAGTCAGTATTAGTTACCGCAGAGTAAATCGATTACTTGAGCATCATGGGATCATGCTATCTACACTAACCATTGCTCTTCCCCAAGGAACATAAAGTTCCTGTCCCAGGCCACATACAATACAATGTATAGCTACAAATGTTTTCTTTAGTTATATTAAGTCCAAGAATGCCTTTTAAACAATGTAAAAATTACTTCCAGCAACTCTCATTTCTAGCATACTCCTTGGAGTTATAAAGCACCATGTCGTTCAGTTGCTCTTGTGCAAGCAAAAGGATCAGTAAAGTTTAGAAGTTATCAAAACCTTTCTTGTACTAAAACTTCAGATTCATAAGACATACTAATGACCACATGTGGCATAAAACTACATTTTTGCTTCCTGCACTGGGCACCCTTTCCTTGCCTCTCCCTCTCCACAGACATGAATATACACAGAATCTGCATGATTCAAAAGGTGTATCCCAACTCTCCACAGCCAGCTGAGGGAGTTTTTTACCACTGCAGAGAAAGCAAGGTCAGATACAAGGAAAGGAAGGATGTCAGGATCTAGCATTCACTCAATTTTCCCCTCCTCCTCTTCATCTTGGAAGCTTACTTGTGAAACTGCTATCTAAATGGAATCGCCCAGCTTAAACATGCACGAAAAGCAAATGTTAGCCCAGTGTGAAATAGTGAGAATATTTCAAGTGAGAGCCCCAGGGATTTGTCTTGGACAAAGTTTTACTTATTAATAACTTCAGCGATTCAGTAACAAAAAGCTTGCAAATTGTCCCAGTGTGGGAGAGATGTCAGACTCTGTGGAGAACAGAATTCAGCATGTTCTCAACAAATCAAAATGAGAATTTCAAATGAACAAAATGAAACTCTGTGAAGGTAAGTGTGAAATATGTATTACAAGTCAACTGTGGGCACAAAACCAGCAAGGAAAGTTAAGCTTTTCACTGGAAATGACCTAGATATTTCTAATTCTGTCTCACTGCAAGATTTCTGACCCTGTATTTACTTAGAGAAAAGCAAATCAGTGTATGATTATTCAGGGAATAAAATCCATTTTAAATAAGTTTCTATGGAAGTGAATATTACAGTTTTCTTAGGTTATAAGTTTATCCAGTGTTATTTGAGAAATAATACTAGTGAAGCCTTTGGGGTCAGAATTGAGTTTTCTTGAACGAACTAATCTCCTACATTACCTTGCAGCTCTCTTTTGTGAAGCTTCAAGAACCAGCAGGATTCAGAATGTTAAGACCCAGGTTCAGTGCCCTGCTCTGCCTGATTTGAGACTTGAAATACAAGATGTTCTCGTGCATGAAAACCTTGCCTACAGGCACTACCTTCATTGACAGCTCCTAATTTGCACAGCCTGTGCATCCTTGAGGATATCTGTGGAAGGAGCATGCCTCCAAGGTATTGGTGAACCTTCAGTGGACTCTTGGTGGAAAAGCAACAGCAGAAATCTCCCAAGATCAAACCACTGGCAGTGAAAGAAGCCTGGTGGTAGACAAGGGTAAGACTTAAAAAAGAGTTAAAGCTCACCTCTATTCCCACTTGTATTTGCAATTTAATGCACAATTTAAATTCTACTTGTGGTGTTTGCACCAGGCTTAATATTTTGCTTTTTCTCACTTCATATCAGTTTCATACCACAGGTTTTATAGAAGGTATAACATCAGCTTTGCAGAAATGGACATGGGGTGGAGACATGGTGGACACCAAGCTGAACATGAACCAGTAACATGTCTTTGAAACAAGGAAGACTAATGGTATCTTGGGATGCATTAGGAAAAGTATTGCCAGTGGGTCAAGAGAGGTGATCCTTCTCCACTATTCAGCACTAGTGAGGCTACGCTTGGAGTTCTGGATCCAGTTTTGGTCTTTCCAGCACAAGAAACATGGACGTAATGAAGAGAGACCAATGAAGGGTCACAAAAATTAAGGGACAGGAGCATCAATCATACAAGGAAAAGCGTGAGAGCTGGGACTGTGCAGAGGCAGAAGAGAAGGTTCAGAGCGGAACTCATCAATGTGTATAAGTTCTTGAAGGGATGGTGTAAAGAAGACAGCACAAGGCCCTTCTCAGTGATGCTCAGAGAAAGGACTAGAGACAGTAAGCACAACAGGAAACACAGGAGATTTTGTCTGAACACCAGGAAACACTTTTTTACTGTGTTGACCAAGCACTGACACTGATTGCTGAGGGAGATTGTGGAGTCTCCACCTTGGGAGGTACTCAAAAGTCATATGGATGTGGGCCAGGAAAATGGGCTCTAGGTGGTCCTACTTGAGAGAGGCCTCCAGAGGTCCCTTCCAATCTCAACCACTCTGTGATTCTCACCCACCTATTTGTTCCTCAGTTATTCAACACCATCTGCACCCTTGAAGATTGGCATCTCATCAGAAAATATTTAACGAAGAAGAGAAGACAGATAATTCTTCTCAATCTTGGATATTCTCTCACTATATGCAGTGCTTTCTTCTGGAATTTTGATAAACATGAGCTCATTCTTAAAAGAGAATCTAAAAGTCTATGCAAGCAGCTTCAAAAAAGAGATTTATGTGTGGCCATACTCAGGAGATACATAAGGTTAGTTCTGAATGAAAAGAAAGTTACACAATTTAATGGCGTGTCATAATTCAATTAGCAAAATAAATAATTTTCTTTTCAACAAAAGGATATAACCACAATATTCACCCTATTTCTTCCTTTCCTTTCTTTCTACACAGACTACCCTATGAGTCCCCTATCATTCTGGTTGTAGCAACCTTTCCATCATTCCTATCTTTAACATACTGATTCAGTTTATCTGAAAGGAAAATATGAACTTTACCAACAGCTTAAAGACAACATACTGAAAATGTTTTTCACATGCCCACGACCCCTTCAAACCCAAACACGTTGTAGCTCAGAAAACGGGGCTAAAACTGCAAGTGATCATTAATCTAACATTAAATTCCTGTGAATTTCATATAGTCTGGAATTACATAAAAATTACAGTGTGGTTACCTACTAGTTACCATACACAGGAGTTTCTGTGTAATTTAAATCACAGAACAAAACCTATAATTCTATTTTCGTCCGCTTGCTAAATTTATAATAATTTCTCATGCTATTCTATCTGTTTGAGTCTATGCCAAGCTCTCACCTAGAATTACTGCCAGGAGTAAACTTAAGATAGGGAAAATCAGATCCTGTGTGAGAAAATATAAAGGTGTTAGGTTTTGCCTCCTACAGTCTAGAACATCCTCCTAAAGGTGTTTGGCTGTAACCTCAACGTAGTTATGTGCAAATGGGCTTTTCCTTGGCAATCCAAAATTCTGATTGCAGAGTTTCATTCTGAGAGAATAGTTGGTCTGCCAGCTCCACCTGCAAGTTTCAAATGACTATTGATAAAATTTTTGTTTTAGTCTCTGGTTAGGTCTCTGTGGTACAACTGGGATTAAAAGGACTCTCAGATCAAGTGACTCTAATAATTATCCAAAACCTATTCATATATGGAAAGCTAGTAACCACTAAGAAAAACCATGAAAAAATTGGAAAGCAATTTCAATTCTAGTAAAAAAGTACTGTAAAATCTTTTATAAATCAACAAGAAAATAGTTATTAGATGACAAGAGTATCTCATGATTCTTCTAAAAAGAAACATACAATTCCAAAAGGCAAACATGAAATCCTGCAGACATCCAGGGACAAAGAGAACCCAAGTACAGAAACAAGCCTGAACACACAGCCAGAACTAGTGTGACATTTTCCTGGGAAAATCAACATTATACAGATAAATTTGTGGAAGTTGTTTCACTACCCTTATGATTCCAATATCCCTTTATATTATCAAATATGTATTAATAATATGACAACATGCACAAGGTGTTCAAAACTTTGTCTCTAGGTGACAAATGGGGAAATTCCAGGAACTTTCAAAACTGCTTCCATAAAGAAAAAAATACAGGTCATTGTCACAGGAGACTCCCTTCTGGAGGGAATAGAATCCCAAATATTCAGACCAGACCTTCTTCTTAAGGACGCCTAAGAAAGCTGACTCCCTGGGGACTAAATTAAAGATGTGAACAGAAAGCTTCCCACCCTGGTAAAACCTTCACATCATTATCCACTGTTGATTTTTCAGGTAAGCAGCAACGAAGCGGCAAAAAGCATTCCAAGGGCAATTAACAAAGACTTCACAACCTTGAGATGACTGGTTAAGTGAGCAGGGCAACAAGTAGTGCTTTACTCTATCCTTCCAGTTTCAGGGAACGATGACAGAAGAAGCAGGAAGAGCCAGCAGATTAATACCTGGCTCCGAATCTGGTGTGATCAGCAGAATTTTGGGGTTTTTGACCATGCATAATTTACACGGAATCAGCCCTTATGGAAACAGGTGAGATACACCTCAATCTGGAAAGGATCTTTGCACAGGAGTTAAAAGAGATCATTGAAAGACGTTTCAACTAGATTTGAAGTGGGGACAGATAAAACCATGCTCGCTAGAGATAAGCTTCAGGGTGGCACTACACTGTTTGAGGTAAAATGTGCTAGTGAAGTCCTTCAGTCTGTTGTCTCAGTGGAGGTAGGGCATGGAGATCCAAGTGGCAGCAAAGATACAGTTAGAACCCATGGAAATACCTGAGAATGGTTATGTAGGAATTAGAGCTTCTCCCCAATAATTTAGTGGGATGAGTAGCCCAACTGCAGTGCATTTGCACCAATGACTGCAGCACAGGCAAAAATTACGAGCTGGAAGCCACTGCAGAACAGGAAGAGTGTGATAGAGTTGCCATCACAGAGACATGATGGGATGAGTTGTATAACTGGAGTGTTGCAGTGGATGGCTACACGCACTTCAGAAGGGACAGGTAAGGAAGGAGAGGTGGTGGGGTAGCCTTGCCTCTATTTTAGGGAGTAGTTTGATTCTCTAGAGCTTAATGATGGTGACATAGGTTTGAGGGCTTATGGGTAAGGATCAAAGGGAAGGCCAAAGGGGTAGATGTCCTGATGGGAGTGTTGATCTGCTGGAGGGTAGGAAGGTTCAGTACTGGCATCAGTCTTAACATCTCTATCAATGATCTGGAGAAGGGGATCAAGTGCACCCTCAGTCAGTTGCAGATGGCACCAAGCTGGGCAGGAGTTTTGATCTGCTGCAGGGCAGAAAGACTCTACAGAGGGATCTGGGCAGGCTGGATCAATGACCTGAAGTCAGTCACATGGGGTTCAACAAGGCCAAGTGCTGAGTCCTGCACTTTGGTCAAAACAACCCCATGCAATGCTACAGACTTCGAAACGAGTGACTGGAAATCTACCTCATGGAAAAGGATCTGGGGGTGCTGGTCGACAGAGGCTGAACGTCAGCCAGCTGTGCCCAGGTGGCCAAGAAGGCCAATGGCACCCTGGCCTTATCAGACATAGTGTGGCCAGCAGGACCAGGGCAGTGATTGGCCCCCTGTATTGGTGAGGCCACACCTCGAATCCTGTGTTTAGTTTTAGGCCCTTCACTACAAGAAAGATTGTGAGGTGCTGGAATGTGAGAGAAGGGCAATGGAGCTGGTGACAGGTCTAGAGGGTAAGTCCTACGAGGAACATCTGAGTAAGATGGGGTTGTTTAGCCCGGAAGGAGGCTCAGGGGTGAACTTTTCAATCTATAACAACCTAAAAGGAGGTTGTAGCAAGGTGTCAGTCGGTCTCTTCTGGGCAACCAATGATAGGACAAGAGGAAATAACCTTAAGTTTTGCCAGGGGAGGTTTAGGTTTGGATATTCAGAAAAATTTCTTCACTGAAAGGGTGGTTAGGCATTGGAATGGGCTGCTCAGGAAAGTGTGGAATCACCATCCCTGGAGGAGGACTCTGCAGTGTTAGGTTAGTGCTTGGACTTGATAGTATTCAGGCTCTTTTACAACCTAAATAGTTTTAAGATTCCACGACTGTTAGGGGAACATCTTCTTTATAGACAGACTAGTTCACTTCATACATAAAGAAGTAGGACACGCCATGACAAAGTGTGGCATAAAGACTCAAGATGATCTGTTAGTGATTTTTAGACTTTATCAGCACTTCATGTCACCCTTGGATCTATCATCGCATATTAGCCAAAAAGCTGCTCTCCACATTCTCTAGGCAGATCCCAAAATAAGTTTTATCTTCAGCTTGTTGCTTCTGAAACATTATGAAATGTTTGCACCATTCTAAAGGAAATGCAAATATATGTCATTTGTTCAGCTTCTTGGGAAAGCCATACTTATTCCTCTCCCACACATCTGTGTAATGAGGTGTGGTTGCAAGTCTGAGCTTAAAAAGATTAAAATCATCATGGCCAACTAGAAGAGAAAATCAATTAAGTATATCTCATCTGACAGCATTTGTTCTCATTAATTGTTTGAATGGTTCTGATAAAAATATTCTACTAATGAGATGGATTTATACAAAACTAGTGAGATTTACTGTGCAAAAATGAATGCATTAAGACTGCTGAAATAGGTTTTGCAATGTTTGCAGTTACAGTTTCTGTATTTTATGAAGCATTTAACATATTGTAAACTCACTTCTGACAATTATATGCTATTTTGCCTTGCAAAAAGCCAATTCGAGGCTTAAGGACATTTTTTGTTAAATATCTTTTTATAGCTCAGATCTCTCTGCTATAGAAATATCTCACAAAATAAAATGTTTTGTATGTTTTAGAAACAAACTATGTCTACCCATTTTTAGACTACATTGTATTTGTATATGGTCTAAACAAATCAAAGATAATGGATATGGCAGAAATTAACCATGATTTATTTTAGTTCCAAAATGTTTCCAATTAAACAACCTTTACTGACTGTATTATCTTGCTTTCTCTCAGTGAGGATTCAGGAAAAGGAGTTTCTTGAACATTATTTCTGTTAATGTCCTTAATGCCTCACAAATGTTATCTTGGGGCACTTTTCCTAGGTTTTATTTTCTTCCAAATGTACTCTTTTATTTTGATCAAAGCACAAGATAAAAGGAAATGACATTCTAGGGTAGAGATTAATCAGTCAATTTTTTAATAATTTCATCAGAGCACTCAACTATTTGAAAAGCCCTAGACTTTGCTAAAAAGTCAGATGTTGCATAAGAAAGAGTATGTTCCATCCTGTTCCCCTCTTTTTCTCTCCACTTTGAGATTTCCATTTATGTGCCACACAATGTGATGATAGAGAACTCACGTACAGAAGTTCACCAGGACAAAGCAGCAATGTAATTGCATTTTGAATTAAGAAGTGGAACAATGTTTCCTGTGCACTAACGATTATTTTCCATTATGAACTCAGCAGATGTCTCCTGATAAAAGGGTGTCGATGATGCAAGGCCAGTAAACTTTCTGCTACAAACCCTATGCTACAGGCCACAACTTCTCTGGGCAATCTGTACCAGTGTCTCACCATCTTCACAGCAAATAATTTTTTCTAATATCTAATCTAAACCTACTCTCTGTTTGGAGCCATTATGGTCTTGTAAAAGTCTCTCTCTATCTTTCTCATAGACTCCTTTCAGGTACTGGAGGGCCACAGCTAGGTCACCCTGGGACCTAACAGATGGACAAGATAGAAAAAAAATAGTATGGAGAGGCAGAGAACTACCACTAGCAGGATGTTTAACCATGGGCTTAGCTACACAACAAGTTCACGTATGTTGCAAGTCAGTCAGAAGTATCAGTCTCTAATTGTTACAGATGGCAGAAAGTCCTTAAAGTGCTTCAACTGAAAGGTCAGAGCTTGAGACACGCCAGTTCTCGATTCCTAAAAATGCACTACCTTTTCATAAATTTCATTGATAAAGACACATTAGTCCCAGTGTTGTCATCTAACCCACACCATCATGAGTGTTACTGAGGCCTGCATTGGGAATAGGAATTAGAGTGACTGAAATATGGGAAAAACAGAAATAAAATCACTGGATTTTTTTAATTATGAAGGTAATTAACTATGTTTATATTTTCAACAAGTGGTGAAAACTAAGCCGTTTGCTACACTAATTTCTGCCCCACTCCTCCCATCTCCAGCTCTGCAGTGGAAGAGATGGATTGCCACTCCAAGAATGCAAACATGCAAATGGCTCTACACTTAGCTGATAACAGAACACAGGAACATCATACAAGTTCACCAACAAATGAGTTATGCAGTGAGTTATGGCGTGGCTCAGCCATTTACATCCAGGCTACATGCACCCCAGTATTCATCTTTTTTTCTGTTTTAGTCTTCTGAACAGCTTGGACAATCTAACAGTTGGTTTAACTGTCATGAAGTGATTCTGAACCATTCCTAAGTCCCACAAGAGAAACACATTATTCACTTTCTAAAATATCAGGATTATTTTTTCAGATATGTTTCAGATATTTTCTATGTTAGTTTATTTCTCTGAATTTGACTTCTCCAGCTAAGGTCAAGAGAATTTTGAATTTCCTGTCTTAGAAAGAAAAGGGATGCATTTTTATGCACTTCATCTGTAACATTACGAAACAAAATTAGAAACAAAAACTAGGTATTAATATCCTTACAGTGCCAGAGATGGAATAGGAGCATTTCTTGACTGGAATAATTAGATGGGGATTTTCCCCTTTGCTTTTAGAAAGTCTATTCTTTAGATAATTTCCAAAATAGTAGAAAAACAATTTACCTATATGATGACCCTTAGTTTTCAAGCTCTAATAGTTTTTGTTCAGCCTTTATTATCAGCAAGTAGTAAAGAAAATAACAAGTGGCTTAATAACAAATTCACACCAAAAAACCCCAAATATTTTTAAAATAGTTTAGTAATATTTAGTAATATATGTCAAACAGTACCACAAAGGAGAAAAAAATAAACACAGAAATCGTCCAACCGAGCACTTTTTCAAACTATTCTAGGATGAAGTCTTTCCCATTTCTTTACTAGACTTTTTTTAAGTCACGCAGAAAAAAAAACTGACACATCACAACAACAGAATAAAAGCCACCCCAACCAACAAAACTTTATTTATTTTTCAGGAGCAAGTTCTGTACCTTCTCCCGTAAAAGGATCTCACTGTCAGTTTAAAACCACTCTCATTACCTACGATAAAATTATCATCTTAGCCTATTGATCTGCTATTTTTCTGTTTTAAATTTTGAAGTAGTCCTACTTAAGTAACCTTCATTGAAGCTAAAACACTGCACGTGATGATCAGGAAGTTATAATTCAAGTGTTTTACTAGTGCTGTTTACCTTAATGCTATACCCCTGAGTGTAAATATAATCATGAAGATAATTATTTTTGTAAGTTATCAAAATTCACTACTAAATTGAAGCAGTAAAAAAAGCAAAGAGTACTGTAAATACTACCACATCTTTTGTGTGACAAATAGTGTCTAGTTTACACAAGAAAATAAAAATCTATTTCCTATTCCATAAAAAACACTACTTCCTTTGAGCAGCCCTGATTTCAAATGCATTATAATGAAAATAGTGTAAACAATAAATCCTCCTTATTTCTGATTGTGTTGGAAGACACCAGGATAGTCTGTTTGACACATTATCTGGCAACAGAAGAAAAATCACTTTGCTAGTTCTATTATAAACATCAAATTATTTGACAAAATGAAATGCCCTGTAAAACTACATTATGATGTGATTTCCAAATGTCTGCGTGATGCTTTGGCAGGCAAACACAAAGTATGGGATAAAGCAAGCTCAAGCTGAGGAAAATTAATATTTTCCCTTAAGAAGGCTTATTTATCAGATCATATTACACATATGGCACATATGTACATATGGCAAATGTGTATAAACTTCATACTGATGGTGTTCTCTGAGTTTCCCAGACTTCATGTCTCTTTCTGCCATCTAAGTTATCTTTTTTTTGTATCCCTTGCAAATTGTTTTGCACAACAGTGTTTAGAGATACAGAATTTCTCCAAGCAAATATTCTCAATGCAGCAGTGACTAATTCTGGTAACTGCAAAAATACTCTATTAATTAGAAAATCACTTTATAATTTCAACAATGTTTGAATAAGACTCTTGTTCACCAAATATAGTGACTGTCTAATCAAATTGAGCATGTTGCAATTAACTGGAAACTTGGCATTTGATGAATCTGAATGAAGCTGAAAAAAGTAGGAATTTCTTGGAAAACAAAACCAATTTGTATCAGCATATAAGACATTACAAATGTGAGAATTCCAATATGTGTTGCTTGATATAAACAACTGTATATGAACTTTATTTCATCTCCCAGGTGGAATAGAAACAGAAAGTGAGTTAAGGTAGTTTGGCTTCTTATCCCTCTGAGTCAAATTAGAAAAAACATGTAAATGAGCAAGAACTTCTCTAATTCTTCTCTTCTTACAGTCATCTCTGCTTTGCTGAACTTGTTCCCATCTCAAGCTCTCTTTCTTCCCTTCTCCCACCAATCACTTATCCACAGTTTATGACACACAGTTTGTCAGAACAGGACTATCTTCCACTCATTTCTTTACGAGCTCAAACCCTGTTCCTGAGCACACAAGTCATACTCTGAAATGAATCACCTTCTGAGAGCTGTCTCTCTCCATTGACTACAATGAGAGACAGGTATGGAAATAAGGACATCAACACGGTAGAATAAGATGAGGTGAAATGAATCTTTCCTTTACTGACAAGCAGCTCCATCATCACTAGAAAATAATGAAGCCTTATTTCCTATCTATTTTTGTCTTAAGTTTGATTGACTTTCTGTCCAGGTAGAAATCTTTTTTCTGTAACTTATAATGATGATCACCTACATAGATTTTTTCAGTGTGTAAAGAACTGTGGCCTCAAACTGCTCTTTCCCTCAGTGGGAATATTAATATGGTTTCTTGTCCTCTTCCCAGCCACCAACTTTGATGACATTTCAGGGATTTTAATAATATTTGAGAAATCATGTTCCCTTTCCCCACCCTTGCCCAAAGTGTTTGAAGTTCATAAGCACATTCAGAAGGTATTAAGTGGAAAACACAGTGACACATTCAGAGCAATATGATTGTAGAGGAAATCAGATGAAAAGTTAGGCTTTGATGGAAAGAAAGGAACAAAGAGGTTTTCAAAGGCATTCTTTTTTTTTTTCTGAAACATACTTGTTGCAAGGAGATAAGTTGATATGACTCAAGAAGGCTTAGAGAAAGGGACCTAGCTTTGCATATGCTTCCATTATATAGTTCTATTCTACAAGGTATTATCAGAGTGCTTATAGGCGTGGGAAGGTAACAGGGAAGAGAAAGAAATGTGAAGTAAAAATTTGGCATGAATTAGCATACATTCTGAAATTTCATGTCATTCCTAAGGAATTGTTAGGTTAAACGGAAAAACTAAAATTCAATTACCAAAAAAAGAAAAATTATTATAACAATTTAATTTTAAATTTCAACCAGATTTAATTAGTGTGCTGCTGTTGACACCTCCACAGTATATATTTCAGATTTAGTAGGCAGTAGAAAAGTGATGTTCAATTTACTGAAATAATTTTTAAAGCTGTATTGACTTAATGAATAATCTCAAAGTTAAAATACTTCAAGCTTTTTAACGCATTTACTACTCAGATAGGTACCTATTGAACTTGAAAACATTACTAGAGTAGGGAATAATGTATAATTATGAATGAAAAGGATAATTCTTCTGCATGCAGTTTCTACCCTGAGCAGTTCCATATTCTGAATTCAGAAATCTCACAAAGCCAAAAATTAATATTCCATCAGTGTACGTCATAACTGAAAACTCCAATTATTCTTATGATGAAGAATAATATCTTCTAAAATATAAAGAACAAGTGAACTGCTTGTATGCATTGGTTGAAATTATTAAAGATGAAAAATATAATTGAAGACTTTCCTAAATGCAACTACATTATTACTTTGCACCAAATATACCGTGCTCTGGTAGTTACAACGGAGATAAACAACTTGCATGAGTGTCCCTGAAGTAATTTACTTAATGATAAGCTTCAGCACATATTAAGTGTTTCAAATTCTTCTATGCATTGACATACTAATTGCTAGCACTTCAGAATATACACTGACTAAATATACTTTGTGTCAGAAGAATGTGCTCAGATTTGCTGTAGAGTATTGAAAATGTGAGATAATCTTAGTAACAATTTAAGTGAGCAGATATTTATTCTGCAGTCTAAGTAGGACAATGAGAACATCAAAATCCATGTAAACATTAGAAGTGATTGCAGATTTAACCAATGGCTTTTTAAATGTCAGTACACCAGACATAAAGCCTTCTTTTCCTTGGTATGCATGTATATCCATTTGTGGCAGAGAAAGGGAATTAGTTTATGCTGTAAGTCAAAAAGCCCTGCAGGGACAATGAGAAAGTTACACATTACCTTCTGCCTATTTCTCCTTCTAAAGAACAGGAATCTTGTGCAATTTTCACAGCAGCTGGTAGGGTCATTAGGTCAACCTAATGCAGGTCATGTAGTTCTCCTTCATGTTAGTGTTTATATATACCAAAAAATAGGATTTTCCTCAACTAAGCCATAATGTAAACTATATAGCCAAGAGGAAATTTCATTTCAAGGCTCAGCTTGGCCCTCAATCCGTTTATTTTTTTTTCTTCTGCCAGTGACAGAAACTTTAAAAATACTTGATGATAATAGAACATTTCATCTTATTTCCAACAAAATGACTCTCACTTAAGTCGCCTCCACTGACATCTTAAGTGAAAGGGGAAAGGACCAACCCCGGCGGGGCCAGGCCCGGTAGCAAGCCAAGCCCAGAGGCACCACAACAATTCACTGTTTCTCACAAACAAAAAAACCAAAAGGGTTTTACATATTAACAGAGCTTCTCATGTTGACTTACTCAACTTTTTAATAGTTAAATGGTGCCCTCCCTCCTCTATAAGTTTGCACAAAGATGCATAAAGCAGAGGCTATCTCTTTGTAAAAAGTCACCTCTTTAAGGCAGTGAAATTGAAAGATAAGCCAGAGCAGTGTATTCTCTCCCGGTGTTACCACATCCAAGTGCCCCCATTTTTCCCTAACATTTGTTTGCAAAGCAGTCCCATTCATCACTCATTACTAAACTAGTAAACAAACTTTTAACCCTTTCAAACTTGCATATTTGGATTCCTCTTTCAGCAAGGATGTCTTCATTTTACAACTCTACAAATCAGGAATTTTCATATACTTACTGTGGACTGTATACTCCCTGATCTTTTGTGATACACTGATGTAGCCCTTGAATCGCCTGAAGACCAAAGATTTTGTGGCATATTTTCTTTGGACTGCTAAATAAATTCATATTCATCTTCATATAAATTAGTATGTTCTAGGGCAATTCAAGTAAATATAGGTAGGTTAGGACAGTTAGAAAAATCAGCTGTTAAATGGAAAGCTAGTTCCAATCTCATCCACTTTGTCATTACACTTCCTGAATCAAATGTTAATAAAAACTAAATCCTCTTCTGTACTAATAAAAATGTTTTTTAAATATTTTAAAATATTTATTCGTTTCTTGCTAGCAAAGTAGTCTTGTTTTATTACTACTAAGGAACTATAAATAAAGACTTTGCTTTTAGTTAGATATAATGTTTTTAGAAATGAGATGCCAAACTGAAATAATAAACCAAAGTTGATATATTAATATCTCCATTGGATTCTCTAAGGATATTTTCTCCTTCAAAGTTCATCATGTAAACAGAAGTTATTGTCAGAGATTCTAGAAAGAACAGACGTTTTCATTTCAGATTACCATTTTTGTAATCCAAAATAGCTCAGCACCTAGACAGGAAAACACACTTTATGAATACTGGTATATGGAAACTGTTCCAGCTGAAGCAAATGTTAAGAATTTTTTTAAAAAAAGAAAGCTTGCTGGACAGGCAAACCTCATGCTAAATTATATATACTAAACTGTAAATTTAAGATTTGTTTATTTATAGTCAGCACTAGCAACTTCAACAATGACATACAAAGAAACTACTACTTGAGGAAACAAAATTCTCCTCTTATTGACTAACAGTCTCCTTTTTCTTATAAAGCATTTTAGGAGGCCTTTCGAGGAGGTTGCAAAGCTAAAATATTACTCTAATAATCATTAGACGATGCAAACATTATGCAAAATCCACTAAACAAAATATCTTACTGATGTGGCCAGCACACTCTGTAGGGAACAACGTTTTTAAAATCCATGTATTTATATTTTTGGCTCCAGTTTAGGAAAGTACTTAAACCATCTGTCTCTTTTTTACTTTAATGGACAATTCTCATGCTTAAAATTAGGCATATTAGTGGACAGCCATGGGATCTGTTACTTTTCTTATTTTTGTGCATTAGTATGAATTTGAGTAATGAGGAAAAATTATATAATGTAATCTATACGAGGAAGGCCATGCAAACAGAAGAGAAGATTTCAGATTTACCTTTGACTTTCAGCAGAGCTTGTGTTGGGGGTACTTGCTGATAATTTCAAATTCTTCCAATTTTTGCTTCAGACATTTTTTTCATCAATTTTGAAAATTTATGGAAATATTTCTATTTATGCTGGGTTTAATAAAAGCAAATTTCATTGTAGTCACAATCTGGAATGAGTCCTGTGATCCTGGACTACCTGTAACCAGGTCTTAGCAATGGTAAAGATCACACTTTACATCACAAAGACCCCAAGAAATAACCAGACAGTATTTGATTTTCTATTCTTGCACCAAAAACGTTTTGATAATTTTATTGTTAAATGTCAATTAAATCCCTAACAGCTTTGCTGCTGGAATACATATCTGAATGTATATAAAGGCAGAATGTGTTCCTTTCTGATAAACATCATGCTTTTACTATGTTATTTATTAAATAACTAAATGTTATTTATTAAAAGTATCGACATATGCATAGCAATGAAAATACTTTCATTTCAAAATACTGTATTATTTTCAACAGGAATTTATTTCTGCTAACAGAAAAATTTCAGCTTTTTTTCAATCAAATAAGTTATACATAAATAGTCATATTTAATGGTGAAATCTGAACAGTAGGTTCATGTCTGGTTTAACTGACTAGATGATCTTCACCTAAGGAAAATTATAGGCCACTTCTTCTGGAATTTAACAACAGATGTAGGAAGCCAGTCACGCATGGATTAGAAAGGAAATTCAAGATTATTATGAGTCTCATTGAGAAGAATTCTTCTGGGACCGAAGGTGTCTCCATGAGCTATAAACATAAGCAACTAATCTTGTATTTCTTGTGCAGCAAAAATTCCCCCCAGTTAATAAAACTTTAAGGTTTCCTTTTTATATAGGATCAGACTTGAACATTATGTCTGTCAGCAACACGATTCTTACAAAAGTTATTTTCATCAATTTGAAATTTGCAGTAGGTATCCAGCACGAGCTTTTAATTTTGATGAATGATAAATGCAGAACTGTAATGTAAATCTGTTTTGTGACAACAGAAGTGTTGAAAATATGTTGAAAATTTGCCCTGGAATGAGAATTTTAAGGTGAAGTAAACATAATTTTTGCCACGGGCTATTTCCAACAGGCTAAATGTCTGACTGACAAAGAATTGTAGTTTGTCAGCTAAATATACTTTACATCTGGGAATCCAAAACCAAATCAGTGTCCTTTCACTTTTGTCTCCTAAATATACTGGACAAATGATGCCTGCTTCCTGCACATATATTTTTCATGTAAGGTGAAATACAATGACTGACACTGGCCACCTAAATTTCCATGCACAACCTTCACCAAGAATGTTCCAATAAAGCAGAGCAGAAGAATCACTTTCAAGTCCCTGTATTCCCAGGGAGTCAGACCTTGGTCAGCATATAGCTACACTTCACTGTGAACTGCCCTTTTGTTGTCATTCCAGGGATAGGAGGGAAAGTGTACATGGACAGAAACATTACAAGGGAAGGAGAGCAACCCAGTTGTGCTGAAACCATGGTTCCATCTTGTCCCATCCCCACCCTGCATCCCTAAGGATGCAGCTCTCACCTCTGTCCTCTGCTCAACAGAGCACCTGGCTCTGCCACCCAACATCTGAAATGCAAATTCATAACGAGGTCACCTGTTGCCCATTTTTCACTGTAAAATAGCTAGTTTTCTCTGTTAGACAGTCTCAAGGACGATTTCTGTAAACATAGCTATGTTGTTGTAAAAATTATCTTTTTACATTCCTTTCCCATGGACACAGATCCTTTTGACGGACACTTCTTGTAACCAATATAGTTAGAGACGGAAGTGTTAACTTTCTCCAATGATCTGTGATTTCTAAAAGTGTATATAAGAATTAAACGAAAGGGGTTTCCCCCTTTTTTCCGCCCTTGCTCTGAACAAGAACATTCGGACTCCAACTCTCATTAATTCTGCGTCTCGACTGATTACCGGGATAAGCCGTAATAACAGGCATCGCGGTAATAGTCACCAACGGCCCAGAAACAGTATGTTGTTGTCTAAAGAATGATTACCATTTAAAGTTCCTTTCATTTATATAGCCATATATATTATTATAGATTTGAACGTGGCTCAGCCAGATCCTGCTGAAAAGTCATGACCATTGACCTCATAGCCACTGGGAGTTTGGGTAGCACTGTGTCATTGTCCCTGCCTTTCTCGTTATTCTCACACATCTGTGTGGGGGAGGAAAAGACTACATGCTACAGGGCTGGAAATAACAAGGGAAAAGATATAAGTAGAGAGACAGTAAAGAAAAAAGAATAAGGAGCAAAATAAATGTAAATAAATGTGTTGCAGTGTCTTAAATTTACAGTGTGTATGTTATTTCAGCGTACATCATTTCTGTTAATATGTTTCTGTCCTAGTTATTGATTATTTTCTCTTTTGCATTTTCATTTGAAGAATTTTTGCACAAAATCAGTGTATGCTTGATGGGAAACTGTCCTGGGGTGACAGTATCATATCGCCACTATCATGTATTCCTATCATCAGCGGACCTTTTTCAGTACGGGACTATGTTCCTGCCTGGAGGACAACAGAATTCATTCGTTCCCCCCAGGCCTAGGGAGGCCTGGTGCAGGACTCTCTCTGGGAATTTTCTACTGAGGTTTTCCCTTTTGGGAGATTTACTATCTGATTTATTATCGTCTTTT
>VZRZ01001149.1:536051-646216 GCA_013398175.1 Climacteris rufus
TTTTTTTTGGTTGGTTGGTTGGTTTTTTTTCCCTTCCCCTTGCCTTTTTGGCCAGCTTTTTTTGTGTGCGCCTTTTTCTTCGTTTCTTTGGACCTGTGCCATCACCTGGAACTGAGGAGGGGATCAACATCAGAAGGACATTTGTTCCCCCCAGGCCTAGGGAGGCCTGGTGCAGGACGGTGGGGGGGACTTTTCTACTGAGGTTTTCCCTTTTGGGAGATTTACTATCTGATTTATTATCGTCTTTTTTTTTTTTTTTTCTTTGCTGTGTCTTCATGAATATTGTGTGTGAATAAACAGGGGGTTTTTTCACTTTCTTCCAAGAATTTTCATTCTGGACCTAATAAGGGGAGGGGCTGGTGAGAGCTGCCTTCAGTTTCGGAGGGGTTTCCCTCCGGCTGTTATCTCAAACGATAACAGGAAACTTATGCTGGGATTCAACTCCAGATTCAGGCTCATCTAGATGAGAACCATGTGTGAAAGAGGATTTTTGTCTAAGTTCCCATAGCAGAAGGTGGAACATTAGGCAACACAGTAAGCAGCACTTGGAATAGACGTGTCTACTGCAGGTTGAAAGAAATCACAGGTCAGATTCCTTTGATTCTATTGTGAGATGCTCCTATCAATTGCCTAAATGAAGGCATGCAGAACCATTGGAGATGTGAAGACTGTCCCATTCAACTTCCACCTGCCATTTCAGGAAGGCCTGGGTCTGTGTATCTTATGCCAGATATCTATCCTATCCTGGATACAGGATTAGTTAAGTATGTGTGTTTAGACAAGTGAATAAAGCCCTACAACCCCACCAGGAGCTTGGATGGAAGCTTAGACAATTAGCTCTTATAAAATCTGTTATTGTAATTCAACTGAAAGTCCATCTTCTACTAAAATGCTGTATTGAGAATCAAGATAACTTTTCTTACATGAATATTGGCCAGAATAAAAATCATATTAAAGAGTGCATTCATTCACCTTTTTGTTCTTTGTTTTTCTGGGATAAAAATAACTCAGAAAATTTAATGTTTGAATTGGTCAATAATATTTGAAGATTGCATTAGGGTGATTTGAAGACTAAATTATTTCAAAATCGATGTGCATTTGATCTACTTGTTTTTCAATTTAAGTGATATTTAAATATTAACTTTTAATTAAACACACTATATTAGATTAAATAAATAAAAAATAAATACACTATATTAATGTGTATTTTTTCTCAGTTACTCTGGCTTTCATAAACATATCCCCATTTGCACATAAATGCCACTAAAATTTGTCAATATAAATTGGTGGTTTTACCCTTTAACTCGCATGAATCAGGAAGTAATAAAAGCAATGTGTCAAATATCAGTATTTCTTTTGTATATGTGCTATAGAGCAGCTTTTATTTAAGAGCCACGAAAAATTAAGCATATATATACACCTACGTTGTTTAGCTTTATGACACAACAATATATAGCTAGTTTGGGTCAGCTGAAAAAAGGGACTTCAAGAGGCTAATTCTCCCCATCTCAGGATATCCCTTCAAAATATCAGGACGAATCTTCCCTTTCCTCTCCACAGAACACAGAAGGAATACAAATGAAGGGGCTAAATTAGATGGATGAACTCGGGTGTGATGAGTCACATTTCAAGTCAAGTATCCTATTTTTAACAGTTGTCTTGTTGGTTATGAGGAAAATGCAGAAAGTTCTGGAGTAACAGAATCATAAGAAAAAAATTTTAACTTCTCTGAGATGAAGGTTTGCCCCAAAGGTGACCTAAAAACCCATGAACAAGGCTAAACTCCTTTTAAAATAGTATCATATCATTCACACTTATGAGTTTAGGTGTGCAGACTTTTGTGCTGTGTCTTATGACTCCACATATACCAGACAGAACAGCCTGCAGACACTGCTCATGTTGGAAAATCCTCTGATTTTCAATTTCACTTCAAACTTCAAGGTGCCAAATGCACCCACAGACCACACAACCTCCCTGTTGTCCCTGTACAACCTCCCTGGAGCTCCCCAGGGAACTCATGACCCAGGATTCCATTTCACCCCTCTCCAGGGCTCCCCCAACCAGACATTCTCAATGTCAGAAAACCACATTGCAAATGAGATAGCAGTGTATTCTAGCAAGGGTGGATATTTGTAATAGTTATCTGTATTATACAAAGAAATTTAATCATTTTTCTACACTAAAATAGTTCAGAAATTAGCTGCTTTTCTGAAAAGTATTTTTGAAATTTCGGCATAATCAGAAAACTCGAAGATCTCAAAACCTGTAATTCTACCCAACCTGCAACAGTAATTATGACAAGCACTGTCTTACCACACTTTTCTTAATTATTCCAAAAATGGTTGTTTACTGTATTTATTAATAGAATCCTATTCACTGTCTCAAAACTTAGGGAAATGTTGACCACACATTTTGAATCTATCTCTTCCTATCAGAATAGTCATAGAAATTAAAATTTTTATGACATTTTTATTCTATGCATAGAAAAGTGTCAATTATTTTTAACCTCTTAACTAAGAGAAGACACTTTATCTGTCACTGAACTTTTGAGTTTGACATCAATTAAAGTTCTCCCATTAAAAAGGAGTTATTAGAGCAACATTAAGACTTACACAATCAATCTGTCAAAAAGATATTACTGCAAAACCTTCAAAAAGAAAACCTTTCTTGTCAAACAGTCACAATTTGTAGGTGGCAGGCTTTAACTTCAAAATGAAAGCCCTGAGATCCCAAAGACCTTACTTTACTCCTATATACGTGACAAATAAAAGCACTTTTAAAAAAAATATTACATCTAAGTAACAAAACATGACAAACTATGTATACAACAGAATACTGATGTGTTTCTTATCTTATTAGCCCCTAAGCCAAATAATATAGAGATAGGGCTAAAAATTGAGACGTAATCTAAATTTCTTTTAGTCTCAGTAAGTTTATTTCTTATAATATAGAAAATATTCTATTTTATTAATAGACTAACAACCACACGCAATCTGCAATAATCAATGCAAATAGTGCATGGAAACATCAATATCAACAATCCAACCTCTTCCAAATTTAAAAAGAGACCACTGATTACAATGAACTCTCACAGCAGCAGAAAAAGCAGAGGAAAAGACGTGTATTTGACTGTTTTCCCAGTCACTGCAAATAGCATCTACGATAAATAGGCATCAATGATATGTTGTATTTAAGAAATACAAAGCAATTCTTTTGTTGGGTTTTTTGTTATTGTCTTCAGGGGTTTTTTTATTTTTACTGGGTTTGGGCTTTTGCTAGTTTGGAATGGTCTCAATTTTCTCTCTCCCTGGTTTGATTATTCACAGATAGATTGCTCACCTTCTTTCTTTTAATATTCATTTATCACTATCATTACAGACAAACCTCTGCTCTTGCTGCAAAGCACACTTCTTGGCCTTAAAAAGCTCCTCATTACACCATGAGAAGCAAAAATTTAATTCAGTATATTTTGAAGTGAATCCCCTTCAAGACACGTTAAGTCTCAGTCACAATGAAAAAAATCAGTAAATAAGGTTCCCACAGATAGCAGGGACAGCTAACAATCTTTTCAAAGGATCCAGCCAGCACCTTAGTAAGGCAAATTTTCACAGAAATATAACAAACTAAGCAACAGTGTTTCAATACAGGTTCTGCATTTGGTTTTCAAAAGGCAAGGATTTAGGCACAAGGCATCAATTTAGAACCTCCCCAGAAGGCCCTGCAGTAATAAAACAAAAAGGGTAAGATAAGAGAAGCATGTGTAGTAGCCACTGCCTTTCTGATAGAGAAACTGGAAAACATATGGAAAAAAACTTAAACATGCAAAAGTCATTAAATACAAACAGCTGTGAAAAGAGTGTTTAAAAAAAAAAACAAAAACAAAGAAACCCACCAAAAAGCAGCAAATCCTGTTCTGTGCATAGTCTATACATAGAAAACTTGTAAAATTTAGCAGGATTATTATTAGCTCATATTTTTCATCTTTACAAGTAGTCTATTTTCACTCGTCTAAATGGCCAAGGGACCTGACAGCCTGAAGGACAGCAAAAATACACTTTGCAACCCCAGAGCTAATCTCAATATGATTAATTACTGTTGGACCAAATACCACTCAAGACCAAATAACAAGACACCAACACCAAATAGCTTAGTTGCCTGTGAGCATACCTTGTAACCTACAGTATTGCCTACAGTATTGCCTATAAGGCCCCAACAGATTTACTCCCAGAAAGCCATAGGGAGAGAAAAGGGCTTTGTACATCACTGAAGCACTTAGTATTACATCATTCAGAGGAAATGGATGAATCCTAGAATAACAAATACCATGGAAGGAAAACAACTTGTACCCCAACTACAGGCAAACAAAGATTATCTCATGCCCAAAATAGAGTTTCAGTGAAAAAGAAAGCCAGTCTGGACTAGTTGAACCAAAGCAAGAGGTGGAAGGCGCAGCTGATGTTATTTCAGAAGTAATTTGCACATTTTAGAAAACTATACTTACAAGAGAATGGACTTTTTTTTTAAGGTATCTGTTCCATTTCTTATCATGTTTTACCTCTGTAATGCAAATTGCATCAGAAGATTCCCACATTTGTGGCAAACATGTCCTTTATGTGAAAATTTTCTAAAAGAATTAATTAAGACTGCATTAGATTTTTTTTTCCCCTTGTATAACATAGAGCTACTAGAAAACACCTGGGTCAACTGGGCCCTACATCTATCAAAAGCCTTTCCTTTTCCATGTTGTGCTTATACTCATATACACATGAGATGGTAACTATAAGAAATTCAACCCAACTGTTAGCTCAAGGACATGGTGGAAGAAATCAGCAAAGAATATTTCAGCCCTACTTCTCTTCTTGCCAGAAACATACTCCAATCTTAGCTAGCAAAACAAGGTGTCATTATCAGCCAGCATGATCATAAGTGAGTGAATTCACTCAAGAGAGATTGTAGACACTCCTCTCTTCTAACACAGATTGACTTAAGGTTCAGGTAAGGCATCATCAAACCTTTTATTTAAATCTGCAATGAAACATAACAGCAGCAGAGACATGAACACAATGGCTCCTGACACATGGCCCACATTCTCATTAGCACTGCTGACACTGATGAATTATCCTGGAGAATAATGCACTGACCTCTTTTAACTGCTCTCTGATTTAATAGGCTCCGTTTACAAAAAAAAATTTAAGTCACAATCATGACAAGCCTAACTGCATAATGGTATATATGACCTTCAGGTTGTGCCTTTTAGCATTTAACAAAAGCATATTTACCTCAATACAAAAGCAGAAAGGCTACAAAATAACTCCTGTCTTCTACTGTAGAAGTTTAATCAACTACAAGCCTTTCTCTTTTCACTCCAAAAGCCCCTAAAACTGGATAACACCTATTTTAATTATATCTTCTATCTAACCATGAAATTCAGTGCATTTAGATACAGTACCACTCAGACTAGTTTTAGAGGATCTGGTGGAAATTAAATGCAGAAAATGAAAAATGAAGCAATTTACCTGCCTTTTAAATCTTTGCATAGAAAGGCAAATATTCTCAGCTATGATTTCAGCCCATATTAGTAGTGGTAAAATATGTATCCTCATGGCCAGACATGTCAGCAAAGAAAGAGTTTTTTATTTAAACTCCATCACCTCTCAGTGAAAAATTGTTTCCTCCAGATTTTGCAGTAATTAATTTTTTCAGTTTTTACGTGACTACTATTTAAAGAGACACTGAAGAAACACTACAGTGCTCTTTGAGGCAGACATTCTGATTTTCAAATCTACCTTTCACCATAAATCATAATCTGCTATTAAAATCCTGGGCTTTAGAGATACTTCAAGATTTTTTTCATAAAAATATTATTCTGTTTGTTAAAAAAAAATTTTGATGTGAAAGTTTCACAAAAAACTTCCCAAAACCTATCTCACCCACCTATATGTAGTAAAATTTCTTCTCTTTACCCTTCTTTCCAGATTATGAGAAAAATAAATGCAAAAACCTTTGAGTAGTCTAAACAAAAAACTCTACAAATAAATAATATCTTTCTTACTAAAATATTTGCTTATATAATGGTCATCATAGCTCTGTAATTTGAAAGAGGAATTTATGTCAGAAGTTTGTACATCCTCCTCACATGAAAAAAAGTCAGCTGTGGGAACAACAGTATTAAATTAGAGTCTGAAGAAATACAAGATTTTAAATTTTTCACAAATGTCAAGCCAAGGCAAGAACGAACTTCTTCACAGATACAGTTTAAATCTCCATTTTGTAAAAGATAAGTTTTTATTCAGGATCGTTCTAATAATAAGACAATAAATATGATCCTTTAAGTATGTTAAAATACAAACCCATGGAGGGAGCTAACTGTGGGATAGCTACAGGTATCATTCCATCCTGAAGCACATCTGGTTTAGTTCATGTGTTTCAGCATTCAACTGTAGGTAAAAAAATCATTACATTTAACACGATAGCAGTAGAGGAGATAGTGAAGACATAGGGGGAAGGATAAAAAGCTGGGTGTTGTTAACAGCAGTACAAAAAGCCTTGCTCCAAGAGCATGAGCACTGTGAGTCTCTGAACAGTCTCTGTTCTAACCAAGTACTAGCTTCAACCTGAAATCAGACCTGGGTTCACAATAGCCTCTCTCATCCTTCCTTCTCTCTCTTCACATCCTCTCCCTCCACCCTACCCAGCTCCTAGAAGAAGGAAATGCAGATAGGAAGGCCGGTTTGGATACAGAGCACATTCCAACCCACTTATCAAACTGGAAGTTTCAGGTTCAGGGACCTAGGGCTGCCAAACCATGTTACCTCATATCTGTACCATGGACCTGTAAACCACTTCTAGTAAAGCCAAGTGAGATTACTATTTTACTCTTCTTTCTAGTTTTGCAGCTGGCCTATAATTTTAAAATATGAACCAGATAAGAGTTTTCTATGAAACAAATTTAACATTTTTGTTTGCTATAAGCAGAAATAAGCCGAATTTCATGACAGGAAAGTGGTTTTTTTCTATTTGCATGGAACCTGGAGACAAGTCCTGGCAACAGGAGTACCATAGAGTAGTGGAGAAGACAGAACAAGAAGAAAGTAGTCATTAACTCTGCTGGAACTTAAAGAAAACTTATACATATTTATAAGTTGGTAATATTGGTCAGAAGTAAGCTGAAGAAGCAAATACTGCTACAATACTACAATGAATATATTGTTTTATTATTAAAAATGCAATAACATTTTTTCAATATACTTTCGAACAGTATCTGTTATGAGAACCCAAATACATTGCTGTTATATCCTTGCCTCTTCAACTCTCAGAAAAAAGAAAGGAGTAGTATTTTCAAGACGGACTGCAGACTGTCCCTTCATGTTTCTAGAATGCCTCAGCATAGCTCCCAGTTTCTTTAATACATATAACTTTTCCTTTCCTACTCTCCATCTTCCACTTGCCCTCTGTCCTGAACATGAAGTAAAATTAGAAATTGGTGGTTGGAATAGACAAGAAATGGGTTCATCCTGCCAAACTTTACCTGTGTAGGAGTTCCAGGCTCCCTCTGTAGTCAATACAGCTACAAGTATATACACAGAGAAAAATCCATCCTGTGTATTTTAAATACGAAGTTTGGAATGCAATGCTCTTCAGGTGTGCTTAGGCTAATTTTTTCAGTGAAGATTAACACTGTAAAATACTGTAAATTAATCTAAAGTCTTGAAAGATGACTCCTATCCCAACAGGTTATGTCAGCTTATATGATATATCTAGTACAGATGGACTGGGGGAAAATTTTATGTCTTTTCTTCCACAAAGGAAGATATAATCCAAGATACCTTGAAATCCTTTGCATAAAATAGTTTCTATAGGAGTAGCACTGCACAAACACAGCAGAATATCTGCTTTCTGACATTGCCAAAATAATCCAGAAATCATTACTCCTAAAATTATTTTCGTTCTAAGTGCTTTTGGGATGTTACTAGGTATTGATTCAGTTGGTAGCCTGTATTCAGAAAAAGTGACCAAGAATGGGTTTCAGATCATGTTAAGAAAATATAGATATATATTGCATTTAGCACTCTCCTTGCTGTTCGCTGATTTTTTTAAAGTGTTAAATTGCTTTATACGGTTTGTGACTTACAACATCCATGGCATACAATTTCTAACAGAATACTCTATAAACAGGATCACTCCTATAACCTGTATATCTAGTAGGAGCACTAGCATGATCATATATTCCCTAGTAACAGGCTTAATTCTTCCATCCATAGCGGATGCAAGTAAGCTTTTCAGAATAAACCAGGATCAGTATTCTGCATTTCAGTTTAACAAGAAAAATTAAATTCTCATCTGGTCTCAGATGGTCTCAGTGTAATCCAAAACAGTGTTTTTCTCTCTACTCTATTTTCCTGTATCTATTTCTTTTCCTTGCTTAATTTAGTGATATGTAATGTCAGTAGACTAAAAATATCTGCAAGAATTGGATGGATAATTTTATGCATATTATGAATACATATATTGTTGCTCAAGAGAAAAAGAAGGTATACCAGCAAAGACACCAGAAATGTGAGCAGTTGGCAACCATGCAACATTTAGGGAAGAGCTTTTAGAATCTCATTCATTATTCAGTTGCAGGACAGACCAATATTCTTTAGAACTTTTCCTGTAATCCTCCTGGGCTTAACCTTTCAAATGTATAAATTTCTGAATACCTCAAAGATTCTAAGTTCCAGAGAATCACTGGTTTGCAAAAAAAAAAAAAAACTACAACAGAATTCTTCATATATTGTCACTGTCTCATTTAGTGCAGTCTTCCTCCAATTTACACCTTCTGGAAACCCACACAAGCAAAGCTCAATACACAGGTTTGGGGGAGTTAGTACATATGTCAAATAGCAGATTTTGGAATGCCAGTTGGACTTTTCTTGTTATTTTTTCGTAACCATTTATATCAGGAGATAGTCTGAATTTGATATCTATTATTTTGTATATATTTATATATATCTATAATTTATATCTATATATTTTTATATATATGAGTTTAGAAACAATAGCTTTATGCTAGTGAAAGGGAAAACTATTCTGAAGTCCAACCAGGCAACTCAGAAATTATATATGAGACATCCTAAATGACATGCAACAGAATAATTTAAAATAAGAATATTTTTTAGCATCAAAAATTTGATCTGGCTGTTGATACGGTTTGAGTTTACTCCTCAGCTTGCTCCCCTTTTTTCCCTCTAAAAAGTTGAATCTTTCTGTCTGATAGTAATTCTGCAGCTGATCATCTTGATGATATGGTGTTACAGTGATTTTATTCACTTGAGGTACCAGCATTCATTCTTGACTGTTACTGACCCATGCTCAAAATTTATGTCAATAACATTTTAATTCTATGTCTTTGTGTGTTTCATGGATACATACCTGCACAAACTACACAATTTATAATCACTTTTAAACCAATCTGGAAATCTTCAGTATGAAAGATTCAAAACAGAATTTATAAGTCAGTGTTCACTTAATAATGTTTTGAATGAGAAGCATTATACAAATTAAACAGTGTATTTACAGATATACCTTAAGTGATAGAAAATTGTTGCATATATCACATTTTGCTATTATTTGTTTTCTTGCTCAAAACCTCACCTAATTAAGTGATGTCAATGCTTCGTAATCAGATATACTTTTCGAAAATTATTGGAGGCATATTCGGGGTTTGGGTTTATTTAATTTTAAATGAGATCAACACAGAAGTTCAAGTGAGAAGAGTTACACGAGAATGAATGAAAATTGCCACTTCCACACAAACAGATACTTGCAAACACTTTTTTCTTATATTGGCACCATTTTGAATATTAATATTGGATACCACCACACCAAAACCGTTATGCAAAGCTGCACTGGAAATACTAGACTATAATGTCACATTGGTTGAAAAGGCAGAAGACAGGTCAGCTGTTGGAACCCTGAATCTTGAGAATTTCAACTATCCTGTAGGACTTGGACAAAGTAACGGACTGGAAAAAACAGAACTTTTAAAAATTCAACAAGGACAAATGCCAAGTCCTGCCCATGAGGAAGAAGACCCCCTGCAACAACAACATCTGGGGACAGAGAAACCAGGGAGAAACTCAGCAAGGAAGGTTCTGGAGTGCTGGTCTCCATGTGAGCCTGTGGGAAGCCCAGCATCCAAGGCAGCAAGCAGCCACTGCGGCTCTATGGAAAAAGGAATGGACTTAGACCTAGGGAACAGATTATTCCCTTCTGTGTAGCACTGGTTAGACTATATCCAGACTCTGCTCAGTTTGGGGTTCTCTAACACAGGAAAGACAAGGAGCCACTGGAGGTACCTCCCAGATGGTCACCGTGGCAGTGGGGGCTGCAGCGTTTGCCACGGAGCCAGCCAGGCAGGGCAGCAGGATGTCCTAAGGGGCTGTGTTGTTTCTATGCAGCCCATAGCTCTTTGAGCCCACAACTGGATAAAAAACCTCCTAAGAGCTCTTCCAATATGAATCTTTCTATGCTTTCCCTGTGTTCCTATGATTAAATACTGCTTCTGTGAGCTTACCCATAACATCAAAGTGACACGTCTGAAGGATTGGTGCTTGCTAGGGAGCCCAATGAAACACTGAATCATTGCAATTGCATTTTAAATGCCCTTTTTCATCATTTTGGAGGACAAAACACATTTCACAGAATTAAAAAGGTAAAACCATACTAAAATTTTAATACCTATGTCACACAAATTTATTTTAAGCTGAGTGAGATGACAAGTATTTAAATCCCGTCTTTCTTTACTGGAATCTAATTTGCTAATCCAAAAGACTACACGGCAATAAGAGAAGAAAAAAACTAATACTTGTATGTCCACAGGCCAAACAATTCAAAGTTATTAGTTCTACTTAGAAGACAAAGGAATATTTTAAGCTCCATGAGAATTTCACAGTACAGATAAATCATGTTTCACATTGGAAAAGGAAATATTCTCTTACTTCAAGGCTCAAAATACTACTTTTCTCCCTTTTAGTAGAGAAAATAAAAAAGGCAAATCCATATTCATTCTCATTTCCACTTACACTGTTTGCTGACCTTAAATAAAATCATTAAATAAAATCAAAAAGAAACATTTAAAAAAGCAAACCACCCACAACTCAGGAAATATTCTTAAAATGGTGAACACTACACTTGCAGGAGTACTTCCTTTCCTAGAGTTTGATGCAAGCTATGCAAGTATTTAAAATATGCAGCATTTACTTTATTCAGCTGCCACAGATGTCAATATAAAGTTTGTTTCAGACCAGTCATTAGATCAACATTGACATTTTAAAAATCTTGCGAGGATTTTTGTTGGATAGCTCAAAGAAAACCAGCTTAGAACCTAATAATTAAAGATGAATACATGCTGAACTACCTTTCTTTTGTGCTGGGTGATCAGCTGGAAGTTGTCTGTAGTTTTGCCCTTTCAATCATAAGAGTGCATAGGATGTTAAAATCTAGATTACATTTGTTAATCTCAGTTCCCTAGGTCTGATAATTAGAGATTTTCATATGCAATTGCATTTGAAATTTAGTATTAAAATGAGCTACTAAAAAAACTCCTCTTTTTCCTACACATGTAAAGTAATCAATATAAATATAAAAACAAGCTTTAGCAAACCTGAGATACAGATTTTTAAGGATAGAAATTTTATGAAGGAAAAGTTATGAAACGCCCAAACTTGCCCATGTATTAATGCATATTTGTATAGAGTGCTTTACTCAAGTGCTGCACTTGCACTTATTCGAACAGAAAAATTCTGTTACCATGTCAATTATCAACATTTAACCCATGACAATTTAGCCCTCCTTATTGATCAGAAGAGTAGTGGGAAGTGAGATTGAGATAACTCTTGCAGCATAATCATTAAACCTTTACTCAGCAGTTCATTGAATCTCTATAGGTACTTTGAACATCCCAAATTCTACCTTCTGGAACTGCACAGTTGATCAGAAAACCCACAGGTGAATTGTATTTGGATACCACATTGCTCAGCTGAAGTGTCCATCACCAAAATTCATACCCAAAATGCAGGGTTGGCTTTATTCTGATCTGAATCATCTTTAAAAGAGCAATAGCATATTTGTGGTATAGGAGGGTGTTCATAGCAAGAAAATAGGAGAAAGGGACACTAATTTATCAGGAATGAAAAGGACTACAGATGTCTAACACATAATCCAATAGAGATATTTATATGGCTTTACAGGGTCCAATGTTATTTTAAAAGAGTTATTTCAATAAGTTGTGTAAATAGGATACACAGGAGGTAGGAAAGACATTTGTCCTCCCATGTATATCAAGGACAGTTCTCATGGGAAGTACTGTTTCACAGTCTTTGCATCTGAGTGCTCTCAGACACAGACAAATAGCATATCTTACTGAAAATATTTTTGCTGTGAATACCTCACAAAACACATCGTATGATAAAACCAATATTTTTTACTAAGTTATTATCAGAAACCAATATTTTTGACACTTCCAAATTATTCTTACTCCCAGACAAGACAGAGAATAGTAATTCAGCTCTGCAGATGGCATATGAAGGGAGGGCAACGACAGAGAAACACAAAACCAGAAAATATGCACAATGCCTTTAGGATCATATCCAGCTAACCTGACCACTGCAGTCTCCATCAGGGTCTTAGGCTCATAACCTGTTCCTCTGGGCAATTTCCTCATGTATTAAATCATTTCTCCCAGTTCTTATCCCATTACACAGACTTATCCAATCCATTCTTCCCATAACCAGCACTACGATATAGTCACAGTCAGCCAAAATTTGCTTGAAATGAAATTGGAGTATTTCCCATAATACCCACTTTATATTTTTGTCAAATATGTTCATACTTTATATGTGATTCTTGCTTTTCTATCACTTCATGCATAATGGACACACATGGGTAATTGGTATTGAATTACAGTAGGGTAACAAAACATAAATTACTTTATGTATGTAAGTTACTATGTATCTTTATAAGGTTATAAATGCCTTTCTTACAGAGAAAATTAAAGTCAAGTTGTCGATTTTATTATCAAGTAGAAAAAGATAATTAAAGCCCCTACAGCAATGAAAACTTCTTATGTTATGGAGCTGGAATTAAATTTTTCATTGACAACAAAAGATTTCTGTCCATCATTTTCATGTTCCTCAGGGTGGTCTGACCTAGTAGAATGCTATTTTGCAACAAACAAACTCAAATGTATGTTAGCAAAAATTTTAAAAACTGTCATGAAATGAAGCATCTAGATTAAAAGAGACATCTGCAATGTTATTCCTTTTTTCTTATTCCTTGAGAAAAACAAAGCTCTGTGGGATTATTCTGCAGTCTGAATTGATATAAAACCATTATGTTAACCTCTAGAATTCATCCAGGCAACAAGACTACATGTTTTTATCTGACCATTTGCCAAGAGAAAAAGTACTGTCCTACATTTGGAGTTTTCCTTTATGTTAAGCTCTTATTTATGTTCATTCTTTCTTTGATAACTAGACTAAAATCATAATAGGCATTTTATCTTTCCCTGCCTTCTGCTTACTCATATATGCTGTCTCTGAGCAATTACCTGCACATTATTAACATCTGATGTTTTCTACAGGGTGAAGACTACAAAAATAATTGCACTTCTCTCTGGAGGCATAATGATCATTCGTTAGCTCTGATGTTTGCTTGTTCTGATGTTTACTTTTGACCACATACAGCAAATGTCCCACTGCTCTCTATCCCCTTTTCCAAACCCCACAGACTCACAATTCTTTTTATTTTTACCACTTAAATATTTGTCTTTTTGTCCACAATGTAGGGAAAGCATAAGAATTTGAGGGGAGAACAGATATACTCGCATTTATGTAAGTAGCATGAAAACTGAAAGAGACTTGGATTTAACACTGAATAGCAAATTGAAGAGGAATTTGATGTTGCCTAGATTAACAAAGACAAATAGCTCCACATTAAACCTTATCATTTTAAAATGTGAAAAAAATGAGAGGACTGTGGCTGGAATATTATCTCCAGCTCAGCTTTCTAAATTAATGAAATTAAGTAAAATGAAATACCAGGGTATATCTAAGACTTTTTTTCAGGAGGAAAGATTAGAACACATAAATACAGTTTGATATGGAAGGGTTCAAGATGGAAAAAGAAAATAATTTGGCTGTACTGATTCTGAAAATGCAAGAACGCCATTAAGCAAATTGTTATTCTGAGCTTGCTCTTCCTAGGACTTTCAATTTTCTTTTTGTCATAACATTGCTTCCTTTGCCTTTGAATTTGAGTTATTTCAAATTAATCATCCAGTGGCAGTCATTTATCTTCAGATTTCTGGGGCTGATTAAAAGCTGAATTCCTAAGTGGCTGAGCTTGGAAGGCACCACTGGGGCTCACAAGAAGCAGAGCAGAGCAGCACTAGTGACTGGTCTCCAGCAGGACTTTTTGCAGCTGATCCCAGCATTGAGAACTTCTGCCTTTTCCACATCCTTTGTCAGCAGTTCATTGCTCTGTTCAGTGAGGCTCATATGTTCCCTATTCTTTTTTTGCTGCTGATAGACCAGTAGAAGGTCCTTTTTGTTGTTCTACCACCATGTCTAAGAGATTCAGAGATCAAAATATTTTCATGGTGATAAAGTAAATTTATTACAGTATTGTAAATTCTAAGGGACATGTGAGTCTTTTCATTTCAGTGGAACATAATGAGTAATCAAAAAAGCTCACAAAGTCTGGAAACAGGCAGTAGAACTCATAGCAACCAAGAGATCTTTTCTCATAGGCAGTCTTGCTCTTTACCTTGTGAGCACTGTTCAGACAGAAATGGTTTCTACATGTGTTGATGGGTATTGTCAGAGAAGGGAACAAGATCTGAATGTATTCTGGGTAAGATCCTTGGTGACACTTGTGAGCACATTCGCAGCCAGGCACGTATGGATGTGACCTGCTATCTCCTCAACCAGCAGAGTACTCTAAACACCAGGCTGCTTTAAGGTGCTTCAGCACAGAGAGTGAGGTCTATTCTTTTCTCCCTTCTTTCTCAGTATAATCTTGCCCACCTAAATGCCATCCTACTGGAACCACCTTGCAGGCACAGCACTTCCAGCGCTCGGACCTTGGTTGCTTGGATGGTGAGAATGGGACACCAGACCTGGCTTCCCCTCACATCCATCTGCAGAGTCCTTGAGGCAGTAGGACTCCTGATCCAGGGAAAAAAAGTGATTAGTTGTTGTTCTGAGGGGAGACTTCCCCAGGAGGTAAGAGAGATTTCTGCAAGACTACAGCATTCACAGCTGTACAGTCATGCACCTCCCCAGCACAGAATTTCTTCTGATGAAGGCACTCCAGAGAGAAGCACATCAAGCTGGTAAGACCAAAGCATTCTAGGCAAGTTATCACACCTGGCCACCTCTGGCTCTGGCTGTGCAGCAGAATAGCATTATATTATACATCTGCTGGGCTGCTTCTGCTACCTTCTTAAAAAGAGACGAGGAATCTCAAACCGTACCAAGTGTCACTGCACAAAGACACACAGAGGAAAGGTGCTGAGCTCATCAGCCCTCTTACAGAGCACAAAGCCTACTTCTTGCCTTTTTTTTCCCCTGCACAGTCTTCGTGGTGCTTCTCACCACGAGGAACCCACAGCATCTACAGAATCTCCTTCACTGCTGTATCAAGGTGTACTCACCAGGTGACCTTATGAACCCTGCCCAGAATTCCTCTTACAGACCACCATGCCAGAACATGGTTTTCAAAAAAGGTGCTTCCAGCAAAGGCCCCCCTTAAACATGTTTGCATAACTTTGGCTTAGCATGCAGGTAGGGAGGAAGTGCATTGGAAGTAGCATAGTCTGCTCTATGACCCCAGGCACCACTAGAGACAGACAGGGCATGGGTTTCCTGTACAGAGACACTTGGGAAAGGCAGAACACTACCAGCACAGGCTGCAAGAAAGACATCTTAGCAAAAGTCAATCAGCAGAGGGTCATCATGTCCCCACACATGTTATCCATGATTTTTCTCTGGTGACTCACAAGATGAGAGAGTAACAATCTGTGTCTCTACTGGGAGAAGCACTGCAGAGGACCCTCAATGGGGATGTGAATCCTATTGAGTTATACTGGGCAAACTGGGAAGAAACGCAGGAAATTCACTTTATGCTTTGAAAAAATCTTCATAAATAAAAGTAAGCAAAATCAAAATCCTCAAGGGATTATAAAATATATATAATAACTCTTGATGCCAGAAGAAGCCTCAAAATACATTGAATTTGGGAATATTTTACTGAAACAAATATTTTCCTAACACAGACTATGAAGAAGCTCACGATCTGCCTGCTCAGTGATTAAAAGGCAGCCAGCAAATGTGGGCTTTTACATTCTTTCTGCTAATTACTATCAATTGCTATCTTTCTGAGACCGCTCTGGATTCAGTTCTCACGTCTTTGCTCACAGTGGATACAACCTTTCCCGGTAATCGCTTCCACTAAAAGCATAGAAGGCAACATCAGTGCATCTGTGTACTGTCATCAGTCTTCCCAAAGAATACATTCCAGTAAACACTGCTGGAGACACAAGCCAGACTTTACATCTTTGTTTCTTCAGTCAGTGTCACAGAAGCTTTAAGAATATTTCATTACAAAATCTAGATAGGGTGCAAAAAGTTAATTCTACACACAAGTTAAATCTCCAAATGACAAGGTGAAAATCTGTGAAAAATGAACAGAGCAATCCACAAGCCCATTATTGCTGTATCACCATCTTTTTTGTGCAAGGGCTTGACTTCCAGGAAGCCTGTTAGCTATCACTATGTACTACATAAGACTGTTCTGCAGCCTCAAAGGTCCTTACATCCAAGATTTGGTAGGCATCTCTTTCTCAAACATATCATTAGAAGACTGTGGGTGAAGACGTGAATTGTGCTACAAGTAGCACATGCTGATGGCTTGAATTTTAGCAACCGCACTTTGAACTACCTTTCTTTTTAGGGTTATCATTAGCTTGGCTCCAGAAAATCCCATATGATGAAACATATTAATAACACAGGTTTGAGGGCTTTGAGGTAAACCAAATAGAAGAATGCTGATTGATAGAGATAGGAAACTAAAATAAACAATGTAAAGAAAAATAAAGAGAAAAAATAAATTGGTGTGAGCTTAACAGTAACTTTTGCCCTAAACATGCAGAAAAAGAAGAAAGTAATTATGTTATAGTTAAATCAACTACACTTTAAGCCCTTACTTCATGTTTAGTCCTCTATTTGCCAGTTTTCACTTAAAACTTTCAACCACAGTCTCAAAAACTAGAGGTGTTTGGAAAAATATGAAACTGTTATATGTATTAAGTACAGCTTGCCCCTTAAAAAGCTGCTGATGAATGATCTGCAAAGAAAATTCCATTATTAAAAAAGAGCTATTGATCATTAATCAAACAATTATTAAGCAACAACTTGAGTTATTACTGACTGCTCATCACATTTTCACTCATAGTTGCTAAGCAGCTGGTCAAAAGAAGTAATGGCTTTTAGGTAAATAGCTTACTCATGGGATCATTGAGCAAAAAATTGACTCAATCTAAATTATTTCCTGATGATAGAACATCCATGAAAATGTACAGATGAGAAAATAGGTTTAAAGTGCATTTAACAATAAAGCAAAAATTTAGAGTTTTTACAAAGGTGAAGACTGAGGGTGATCAAAGCAGAAATTTCTGAGGCTCTGTTTCTCCTGGAGTTCCACCGTGCTCCCACTGGCTTCATGCATACTATTAGCACTATAAAAAAACAAATTGATCTGCCTTCCACCTGCATTTCCATTGCCAAAACCAAATTAGGAACACAAGTCTATTTCATAGACCTTTTCTCTAGATTTTTCTCCTTAGAAAATTAATTGTTTGTCTAGAGAAAAAAAAAAAAATTAGGCTTAATGTGAGAAGTTTAAAATCATACCTGAAGAACTCCATGAAAGAGAAGCCATAACCATGTTGTTCAGCAATTCCTGCACAAACAACGTTTGCAGATGCTCCAATCAATGTTCCATTACCTGCAATTCAGAAAACAAATTCCAGTTTATAGTTGTGCTCTCTTCCTTACTCTTCGTCTGTGTTAAAGTCCTAAGATGTTACTCATTACAAATGAAAAATCAATTTCTGTTGTGTAGGCTTGGAAAGAAACACACAATCAATATCTCTACATCCTTTAAATAGCTTCACACTTTGAAATATAATCCTGGAATTATTCGCTGATTCTACCTAAGTCGGAAAAATAGGGAAGGAACATAGCACCAATAATAGTTGTCAAACTAACTCTAGAGACCTGCATTTAGACAAACTTGTTGATTTTTAGTTTTACATAAATAGAATGAGGTGAAATCAGACGAGGTGAAAAGATGACATAGTTTAAGGATGATAAGAAAAATGGATACCTTTTTTCCTTACACCAATTTGACACTGGCAGTGTCTTTTTTACAGATAAACTAATTTATTTGTTAAGTTTGTTTGGGGTGTTCTTAATAAAAATGTATAACACAGTAAGCGTGACAATGGAGGTGAATGGATCTGTTTCACATCTCTCTCCTAAGGATCACAAACTTTGTTTACCTAATCACCACGTTTTTTTAATACATAATGAAACATAATTTAATGCAGTGAACTCCACTGAATTACCTTACACAAGCCCTCACAGGACAGGAACACAGCAAAGAAAAATAACTTGCCACGTTTATAATGTGCATCTATCCTCACTTCTCCTAAGCCTTTTTCCAGAAATTAATTTATTTTTTTCATTTTTCTCCAAACTTTCAACAATCTGGCAGTGTATAGAAGTCAGGTATTCAGAGACCTACCCATTTTCTGTCTCTTTCCCATTAGCTGTACCTCAGACTCATACATGCTGCATACTTGGCTTCCACAAAGCAGATGGCTTCTGCAAATGTTTCTGATCTAAGGCATGACTCAGGAAGTGACAGTGACTCCTACATGCTGTTCTTTAACTGAAGCTTTGAACAAAGGAGGCAACAATCTAGGAGAATTTTTTTGCCATATATCACTATATTCACAATCCATCATTCTAAGCACAAGGCTTCCTTTCCTCCCATTGGCATATAGTTACTCTTTTTACTGTGGTTCTGTTAAAAATTTTAGCTGCATGGAAACTCTTCTGGTCTGACTTTGAGAGAAATAGATCAGAATATAGTTAATGCTCCAGCTAATTGTTTGGATTTAGTAAATGTTTCAGGTCACCAAGAGATCAGTTTCTGAGTATCTCAGAATAAAGGCAGAAGAATGATTCCCCCAAGAATTCACACGTGGTACTGTTATGGCCTTCTGCACCTGAAACTGCATACAAAATGAGTAGATGTCTAAAAATATTCTCAAAAAATAATATATCACTCTTAAGTTCAAATAAAAGAAAGTGCTATAGTTCAGTAAGTTTTACTGGTCATTCTATTATCAAAAGCATCAACTTTGAGAAAAAAGTAAACCCCAAAAGTCAACCAGGACTTTTTTTTATTATTATTTTTAGTTCATTTCATGAAAACCAGAACTTTCCAATAAAAAGCCCTGATATGGCCAAGATTTTTCGAATTGAGTCCAAAGAAAAAACATAATTATTTTTCACTCCAGGATGGTCAATTATTATCAAAACAGATTAAGCAGCAAACTGAGATTTTCATCCTGGAGTAGCAATCTGAACAAGGCTTTGTGTTGTCTCAGGTCAGTGGCCTAAGGAACACCTATTAAGAACAACAGACTGCTCTTATTTTCTCATCAGCAGCCTCAAACAGCTCTTGAGCAGGTTCCACTATGGAATAAGGAAAAAGTGGAAATCCTGGAGATTTCTTGTGATGAGAAAAGCATTCCACTCCCACTCCCTCCGGTCCAAAATAGATATTTTATTTCATATATTTAATTTTCCCTATTTTTTTTTTGTTCTCTTTTTTCTATTCTTCCAGGAGCTATGCTAGGTGAGCTACTTCCTACTTACTCTAAAACTTTTACATTGCAAAGGAGCTGGAGTTCAGTGCAGAGGTTCTGCCTGTATATGAGGAGTTCTGCTGATGTTGAAACTGCACATCAATACAAGGGTGTATCCTTATTCATCATAAAAGCATTGTGATCATTCTTGTGAGACACCAAGAGTTATTTGTGACCTCGGCTTTTTAGCATACACAGCAAATCACCCCCCAAAGAAAAAAGGATGACTAACCTCACTAGAGGAACAGAAGCCTTTAAAAAAATACTGTCTAGCACTGGTCATTTCGAACAAGACAGCTCTTTTCCCTTGCCCTCTCTTTGCCTCAAAGTATGTCTTAATTACTCTAATGCGTGTTTAAAAATACAAAATCGAACTTGGAACAACAGCACTCCTGGTAGGTACTGCCATGAGAAAGCCAAGACACAAAGCATGTGGCTTGATGTGAAAACAGAACAAATGAACACAGCTGATGCTATTAGAGAAGTCAGGCAGGAACACTTAAGGAATTTTCAGTTCCAAACTAATCACTAGTCTACAGCATCCAAACATTTCAGAAGAGGTTTCTGCTCTATGTGTGGCAGAACCAGTCATCACTCTCAGAATAATGTTACTGCAGACAAGGAATATATCTCTGGCTTAAAATTAAAGAAATTGGACTGAAACTGCACTTGTCCCATGGCTCTGACTAGATACAGTCGAGATCTCCAAACAGCAACAGTTCTCCTATACTCTCTGTGGACTATAGTAATGCCTTCACATAATGAAGTATTAAGGAAAGAGTTTCTGCTTCAGCAGTGAATTGATTTCCCCAAGTAGACTTCACTTGAGAAGAAATCATCACCTTAAATGTTATCTGAGAGGAGCAGCATTTCTTTTTCATTTGTTTGGAGCGTGTGTGCAGTTTAATTAGGCACTGGCTCAGCAGGCTTCAAAGAACTGCACTCAAATTAACAACAGAGGCAAACTTTTGTTTCACCTCCCAGGAACATCTGTCTCCACAACACAGGTTTAACTTGGTAGTGAAACAGCAACACTGTGACCTCTGAATCATGGAAAACTCAAGACTGGGTTAATGTAAACAGAAACCTATACAGATTGATGCAAATTGAGAGTAAGCATTTTTTAGGACTTCAAACAATCTTGACTTCATCTTCACATCATCTCCAATCTTAAGAACAATTTGGCTTAAAAAAACTGCTGCTCCCTTGTTTGTATGGTCAAAACAAAATAACACATGGGTCAACTGTATCAAAGAACAATATTGCAATAACCAATCTGTTTTGATGACTCCTATTGCAACTTTGATGATGACTCCTACTGTAATTCATCCTTTATCACAAGGCAGATGGTTACTGAGAAACTGGATTCACTACAATGAATTAAATATTATGTTTCTAATATCAATAGTTTGATAATTAATCCATTTTATTCTGAAGATCTGTTCTTCCTTTTGTTCTTGACAGACTACATTCACTGTTGTCAATATTAAGTATGCTTAATAGTTCATAAGCATGAAATCAAGAGGGACCTTTTTCCTAATGAAAAAAATACTAGTTTTCTTTAGCTGCCTATGCCACACAGAAGAAAACAGAGGAATCCTTACAGATCATAATCATTTTTCCACGGAGCTGCCCTAGCTTTGCACAATCATTTCAGAAACACAGTAGAAGGTCTTCTTCTGTCTAGAAAATGTGATATAAAGGTTTCTTTATGATGTTTCTCAAGGCAAACTACTTTGCATACCTTTAGGGAATGTGAAATCAACTCCAAGTATAAGACAGGATTTAAGAGTTTTATTTAGAATAACTCTATCAAGAAATATCCAAACCCCACACATTAAAATGTGCCTTTGCATCCCCAGCTAACTTAGAGCTACAAGCAGGAAGATTTTGACAAGGTTTGGTAAGACTGATTTGATACCTGCACTATCCACCAGCCCTGCTTCTTCCAGACTTTCTATTGTGGCTACTTCTTCACAACCCAGAATTCAGCTATTGCCCTTTGCTGCATCGCTCCTACAGAGCCTGCCAAATCCAAACCCGGATCCTGCACACCACATGGAATCACCTCTCTTGGGCCCAGACAGCCTCTCCTTCAGCGCACGGAGTTTGTCCAAGTCACTGTAACCTGCAATGCACTGAAAATTAATGCTGGGAGAACCCATTAGGCTTACTGAAAGAAGGGGCTGGAAAATCACATTAGGATCATAGCAAGAAAAGGGAGAGAGTATGAATCAATAACCTGCTTCCACTCACTTTAAGCCTCACTCTCAGCTCTTGATTTTTACTTGTCAGCAGCACATCTATTATATCAAAATACTGTTAGTTCTCAGGAGTCCCTTTGGTATTGCCCCCTCAAGAGCAAGCCTAACCCTTGTGTTTGCTGCACTAATATGTTTGCCTGGAGGATCACCTCAAAGTGTCTGGCAGGATTAATGTTTATTACTCAAAGCAATGAGAAATCAAAGGGAAGGGATTATCACTAATAAAGCTGTTTGGCCTAGCATGACCAGATTTCATAAACATTAACTTCCTCAAATATAAGGAAGATAATACCTTGGGTAACAGCAAAGTGGATGGCTTACAGAAAAGTTTGTTTTGTTGTGACAATTACAGACTGTAGCAGCGCACTTGGCAGAAGCTGCTGCTGTGGAACTTCAGAGTTGGTGGGAAGAGCCCCAGGGCAATGCCCTCTGAACCTTCTCCCTCCAATATCTGAACTCCCCGCCTGAGCTGTGGTGAAACCCCTTATTTCCCTTGTGTCACCTGTATCCCCAGCCTCAAGTTCCATATAAGGTTATGCCCTGGAAGACTCTATATGGTCATGTCCTGGAAAGGTCTCCCTTCTCCTGCTCTCCACTGGTCACTTTGAACCCGGCTTCTTCCCACTGGGTGTCCCCTGGTACCAACTCCCTCTAAGAGAACTCTGCAGATCTTCCTCGCTCTCTTTTTCTCCTGGGTTCATCCAGGCACCTGGATGTCTCCGGACTTCCTCCCTGGACCCTCACAACACAACACTGGATTTACAATAAAAAGGCAATTATCCCAGAGAAGAACCCTCTGTCACTTTTCATTCTCGCTGACGCCTTTACACCACGCCTGGGGTAATTCTCACTTCCAGAGGAGCCAGCAGAAACAGGTCATCTGTGGTAGCAGGAACTCTGTGCTTTGGGAGAGTTGTAAAACCATTGCAACCTGTCCCAGCAGGGGTTTTGCTTGCACAAAGGACGCTGTAGCTACCTCGAGAGCTCTGGGTTAAGCGTCATTAACAGACCACTTCCCTTCCACATGTTCTGGTGGTGGAGAACAAACTATACCTGTGCTTAACCAAGGGACCTTCTGCATTTTCTCTCCCCTGTATCTCTGGTCAACTAAGGCAGAAGTGAAAAGACTACCCTATTTTCATGCCAACACGAGCCCTGAAAAGAGTTTTCCCCTGGTCTTTGACAAACATCTGTGACAGATGCAGTTTTACACAGCACAGCTGTTCTCACTGCTTTGTCCAGACAAGGATTCTTTTTCTGAAACACGAGTTTTCTGCAGAGTCATGAACAATTTTAGGGTGAAGATTCTCAGTTCTGCTTTTTGCTGCAATGAAACCATTCCATTATAGCACCAAAGCAAAACTTTCTGAAGGAAGCCAGCTCCTTGCTTCCAATCCATTTTTAAAAGAAATCTGTGTGTAATGTCTCGTATAATTTACATTGTTAAATAAAGGTAGACTGATGTGCCTGTCTTCCTTTCCATACCATATTCCATTTCTCTACTTAGAGCTCAGACTGAGCAACTGTAACAAATCTGTCTTCCAAAGTGAACACTGACCAGTTCTGGTTTTGATTAGCCTTATGGAAGACAGCCTTCATAGCTTTCATAAATTTTCAGTTTCACACAAAAGTAATACAGTTTTGTCTTATTAAAAAAAACCCCACATTTATATTAATCTGTTAAAAGCTCACAAGTCTTGAATATCTTCTAATAATGGGCAAGACTTGAATATCTCCATTTTTTTAATGTGTAAAAGTTAATAAGCCAGATAATCAAACTTGGTAGTCAATGATGAACAACAAAATCAAGGCCAATTGAACTGTTAGCAGTCCCTAAAAGGAGCTTCAAGTCATAGGCATGCATTAACTCATTTAATATTACTATTTGTGATAAATTGCAGTCTTATTATACCAAAATTTTATTAATTTATTGATTTGGAAATATTTTGAATGATATGTTCCACATAAATGCATAAACATGGACATTACAGGGAAAAAAAATGAAAGAACATGAATGACAGTTTTGAGCTCACTTATCAAAAAGTTCATTGAACTGCATTCAACCCAATGTTTTTAATCAGGTGAAATTTACTACTTTTTCTCACCACTACAACACCACCAGCAGAACAGTTAGCATTGAACTAGTCAATGCTCTTTGCTTCCTTTTTGCTACAAAAGAAAAAGGTAAAATTTAAATTTGTCATTTTTGTACCAGAAGTGTGAAATAAATAAGTCAAGTTGCTGAACATCCTGAGTTTGTTACTTTAATTACATAAAGAAATCCATAAACTTCTATCAAATCCAGACATCTGTAAAAGACACATAAAACCTGAGGTGACCACTAAAGCCACTTCTCTCCTTGAAGTCAACCTACCCTGTACAAGTGTAAAATAAACTATTATAGTGATGGATAGTGCCAGCAGTCTGACATGCTGCCCCATGCCCTGAGACACATATTTAAGTAGGTTTCATTTAATGTTTTAAATACTGCACATATTTCATATTTTTAATGCTGCACATATTTCATCTCTGACTTTTAGATTCAGAGACTAAAACTATGTCAACTCAATTTCACAGCTTTGCCACATGTGATGTTAATGGAGGCCAAATAGTGAAAAAATGTTTTATGTATAGAAAACTGGCATAAGAGTACATTATTCAACTTTATAGTAATATATTTTGAAGCTAACTGTGCTAAACAGATTTATTAATATCTATATAAATAATATCTAAAGCATGATTATAACTTTCCCTAGTGTCATAAAGAGTGTCTGACTTGTCAATATAAATCAATATGAATATTGCAAACCAGATTTTTTTCATCCTCAAGGTGGAGAAGAGGGGGTATTGCCTGGAAAGCCTCTGCAGAGGAAGAAAAATAGATAATCCAGTATTTTATTCTGCACTTAAGTGTTTTGAATCTTGCTGCATCTTCCCTGCCTTGCTTTGTCTGATAGTCCAAGTGCTGCCTTCTAACTGAATATACCTCTTCTGCTGACAGCTATTCAGGGTCTGTGTTCTCATACTGCAGCAACTCACACATACAACATAGTAAGTTTGACTATTTTATATAATTCTGAAAACAGGAGTGAGTAAGGCTTCTGGAAAGAATCTTCTTTCATGTATGATAAAGAAATGCACAAAGCAATAAAGAAAATTGAACACATCTCCCCATATACTTTGTAGAAACCTCCAATGCCATCTCTGATCATTACACTGTCTCTGATTTGCAGAACTTTATAGCTTGCAGTTATTTTACACAGATTGAAAACCATTCATAGAAGCATTTCAAATTTATTAGCAATGCTAGAATTAAAATCAAGTGATTTTGCTGTTTGGTAAAAATTTATTTTCGAAATCAATATTACATATTACACATAGTTCCCTTATTTCCATTTTAAAATCTAAGACTTACCATCTAAATTATAAATCCTCATCAGTGCAGCTGAAACAGCATACTTTACCCCATATACTTCACATTTCACCCTTAATGACATACATACATCTATATATGCATATCTGCCAAGGTAACTCTTTCCAAGCTTAGGAAAAATATCCTTGCTGAGAAAAATATACTAGTTTCAATATGGGGGTTATTTTCCACATTAACTCAGTGTCTTAAAGACAAACTGGCCTCTGATATTGCCTTTGTACAAAGATACGTCTGTCAAGTGGACACACTCATTTTAGGCTCCCAGCTTTCTTCTGTATGTCTTTCATGACACAGAGGACAATCTTTGGCAATCTTAAAGATTAGAGAATATCCTTTAGCTGCAGGGAGTCTGGAAATGAGCCTGGATCTTACACCGAGGACTTTTGAGCACTTCTGGACATTAAGAATTTCAGACCGAAAAAGCACAAAGATAACCCAGAGTCTGAATGTCATGAAAGAGCTAAGGAAAACAGCAACTGGATTTTTATAAAAGGATACAGATTCTGACTTTTACAGAAAACAGCAAGAGGACAGTTTGGGCTCTAAAGTATCAATAGAGTGAAAAGATTCCTCATGCTTGTATCTGATGTTTTTCATGTTTCAACAAAACTCAAAAACTTTCAGGTAATTTCTGAATGAGTTTTTCATTAAGAACAAGAAAATAGTGCTACCATTTAATGGACAGCAATCACAGTTGAATTAATTTCCATCACTGCAAACATCAGAAACAATGCAAAGTATACTCAGAAAGTAAATTAGATATTACTGGAAGACATACAAAATACATGCTTCTAGATGTATACCACTTTTAGGCATAATGCTGCTAAAGACTGCACTGGGTTCTTTAAAGAAGAACTGAGGGATATTTCTTAAATTTCCTTTTTTGATTTGCCTACCTTTCAAAGTCAAGAGCAGCAACATCCTCTACCTTTTGAAAGATTGCTCTCATTCCATACAACACCACCCTTTTATTTGGATTGAGTTTTACATCCATACAAAAATATTTTTCTAAATCTAAACTGTCTTGTCCAGAAGATATAAAACTGAGCCCCAGGACTTCTTGTCATTAAAAGACTACTTTAGAAACAATAGGAACTTTCAATATTCATGTCATGGTCAAAATCAAGCTCAGGCAGGTATACTGTCTCTAGCAAAAAATTTTCCTACAGTTTCAATTACACATTTTATACAACAATAGAGTTCAAAATCAAAGCTAAATAGTGCTTGTCCTAAGTAACAGTTGTATTTTTACACCATACATTCAGTCTTTGATAGACTTTTTTAATCTTCCAATTTGAAAAGTGTTATACAAATTTGATCTATTGTAACTATAAAAGAACTTCAAAGTGGCTACAGTTTTTCATAATGTTAATTATCATATATCTAATACATTTTATGCTTTCTGAAGGATGCAACTTTTCCTCATATTGCAGAGAAGGAGGGTTGGTTTATGAATATAAACAATATTTTTAGCTTTATACTTCCAGTGTGTCTGAAGCTTTAAAACTAGTTTAGGATTTTACTGAGCAGAAGCAACAGGAATAATAAATCACTGATAATCCACTGTTCAAGGCCCCATCTGCACCAAAGACCTAAGGAGGGGTGCTGAGAGGCAGAATAGCTACAGCACTGGACCATTGAGAGAAATCCCACTGTTTAGCTACACTGTGGGATACCTGTAAGAGCTGTAATTAGCACAATGTCCTGTGGATAATGAATTTTATTCACACCTGGGTTTTGACTCTGTAAGGTTAGAAGAAAAGTGCCAGCAATCCTCTCTTCCTACCTCCTGTCTTTATGTAGAGCCTACAACTGAGTTGTGTGGCCAGAAAAGCAGAGATGAAAGCATTCTGCCTATTTCTGCAGAATTGTAACAATGATGCCTTTCAGGTATTGTCCTTCAGGAAAACATAGAGATGGAAAATAGTGCAAAACTATACACTGTAGAAAATATCCCCTTTGGACCACAGTAATAGTTGCTGCAGCAGAGTTTTTGCATTTCTCTGTATGCTAGCAACTGAGATCTCAGAAGGTAGGAACTTTCAAAAATTAATTTGATTTTTTTTTCAAAAGTATGCTGTTTATGAACCACAAAAAAAAAAAAGAGAAAGATATAAAAAGGCAAATAAATGTCAGTTCTTTAAATGTCAAATGTAGAAAAACCCTTCAAATAATATCTTAACTATAATCTCTTCAGCTCAGTAAATAGTCTAGTTCTACACAATTGAACAATTGTAACAGGTGAATTTCTGACTTACACACTTCTTACTGTACACTTAGTCAATTTGAATCCTTATTTCATGCTCTTTTAAAAGTCACAAGCCAATATAAAAAGTGCAGTTAAAGTTCCTCTTGTTCTGAAATTGCTGTAGCTAGCAACCTTTATTTGCTCTCCAGAATTTCAGGACAGCATTGCCTAACCATTATTGGAAGGTCTACATAAAACGCAGTCTCCAAAGAGCCATAATTCCATCAAGTACTAGAATATGAACCATTAATGAATGAAGCTTTATTCAGTGCCCTCTCATGCAAAAGTAATACAGATACAGATTCATCAGAACACCACAGAAGTTTCTTCCTGGTTTACTTCCTTTAGTACCTTTTATATTTCTTATTTTCTTTCCCTTCATTGTCAAAATGTAATTGAAATACTGGCAGATGAAACACTAAGGAAAAAACAAACACAATATTTCCAGATACTTAGTCAGCATGACTACCAATGCCCAGAGAGATGTGAATTAATAGGGATGTTCAGCATTCAGAAGATTTGACCAATCAAAAGCCCCAAAAGCCTGAATTCATTTGACCTGTCTTTGGGAATCCCTCTCGGTCACATGAAAGGCTCCACTGTGCTCTGCAGAGATCATCTGACAATTTCAGTGGGTGAATAAACACCTTGGATATTCCAGTATCTCCCTCACCAAACAGGGAGGCTAGGGCAGCCACATTCCTAACTGACAACTTCAGTTCTTAAAAATAGCTGGGACAAATACAGATTTAAATTTCCAGAACCAGTCCCCTGGAAAATTATCATGTTTATTTCTTAACTGTGTAAGATTGACCTGACCTGAACAAGAAAATTTCTCTCAAAAAGAAAAGAGGCAAACTCTGAGGAATATCCAAAGTATTCAAAATTTTGACTCTCTTACCAGGAACTGCTCATGGTCATCACTGTCCTTGGCTTCCTTGACTAAGGCACAGGATTTTTCATCACTTCTCACCTTCAGAGACACATTTCACAGAACAAGGAGCATCCATGCAATATTCCTTTACTCCTTTTGTTTGAGCACAATGCCATGAGAGACAGAAATTTAGCAGCAGCAGCTCTCTTTTGGAAGTCAAGGACAACAGCGTGGCAGTTATACCATCTAAGGTTTTTCATCCTATTTGAGAATGACTCCATCCTTCTTTCATTTTCAGAACAACAGCTAAAGCAATGAAGGAAAATTACTGCCTTTTCTTATCCTCTCATCTTCCAAACCTGTAGCTGCCTGTGCACTTTGTGACAATAGGAAAAAAAGCAACCACTGGAAAAATTTTAGGAGAAAATGAACGGCATTTTGCAGGACAGGCACAAATGCTGATGCTCCCTTTACAGACACATTAGCAGTGTTTACCCTGGACTCCAGAAATGCTATCAGATTACCAGAAATGAAGTTCTGCATTATGTAGTAAACAGCTAACCCTAAAATACATAGTTATAATGTATTATTTCGTAAAAAATATCTTGTTTGCAAAGTTCCCTTCATTGCATAAGCAGTGATAAGATTCAATCTTTTGCCCTAAGCACCAGGTACGAATGATAACACTGTCATCTACTCCTTCTGCAATTGCATTAGCCTACCTTGAGGATTCCTTCACACACTCCAGGGATGATAAGCATTCTCTTTCCAAAATAATCTTTAAGGACCATCAACACTTTCTTTTTTTAAAAAAGAAAATCCTGTTTTTGTCCCAGTTTTCAAGGCCACAGCTTCTAAAGCTAAAGCTTTTCCACACTTCTGATTCACCAACAATAAGCTCCTGTCCATTAATTTTTATTTTGACAATGGTAAATCAGAAGCATATCAAATTTCAGGCTAACACTCCTTATAAGACATTTTCCAGTATAAGTCAGCATATGCCCAGCTTTATCCTAATAGAGAACAGCCTGGAAGGTTTAAGCTTTTGCTAATAATGATCTAACCTTTTATCCAAATATTTGTATGGAGCATATCTGAATATCTAAACATCTCCTATGGATCTGTAATCTCTTTAATTCAAATCATTCTCATGTTTCTGTTTACATTTTTACTTTTGTCTCATACTGCATACACACAGATTTCTCTTAAAATTCAGACAGCCCTTCAACAAATCAAATTAAAGGAATTTGGCCTAAGATGATAACTGATACTTTAGGAAAATCAGTTGACACTTTTAAAAGCTCCAAGGCTGGTAGAGTGCCTCCCACTCAGAACAGGTCAGAGTAATCTGACTAACTTTATATTCCTTATGTGTTTTTTTTTTTAATCTGAAATTTGATGAAATGAGAGTATGTTCGGTGATCAACTAATTCACAGAATCATAGTGTCATTTAGGTTAGAAAATACCCCTAAGAACTCTGAGTCCTATCAAAATATGAAGAAAGACAATATTTGTATGGCAAACATCTATATAGAGATATACTGATTATTCAGAACACTGGTTTTAAAAAGAACAAATTAAATTTACAATATAATGTTGAGTAATGATGAGCACAAAGAGACAGTCCTTAAATGATTAACTGTTGTATGATATAAATTGTCCTGCCTTTGCAACATCCTCTTAAAATTCAATCTGTGAATTACATCACTATAATCTTTCGTAGCTATTTAGGTCACTCGTACTAGCAATCACTTAGCTAAATAAACAAACCTGAACTTGTATTGCAGACAAAACTGGTTTTAGTTTTAACCTCTGTAGAGTCAAGGGAATTGTTTAGAGGGGCATGGAAGGAAAGAAAGCATGGATCCATGGTGAAACAACAAGTTATCCATTTTAATTTTATATAACATAACTTTCCAAATATTTAGGGATCAAAACACAGTCAATACAATGTAATTACCATTAAAATTTCAAGTGCTAAAAAAACCACTAACTTTATTGCTCATTAAAAATTTACACATTTTATTGACACTCAGTGGACTTGCTGTTTGGCAACATATCATAACACCTTCATAAACAATTTGCAAAATGTAAAAAAAATCTTTGTAGGTATTAATTTAAAAACTACTGGATTTCTAGTCTCCTTTATTCTTACAACAAATAAAGAGAAAATCCAGAGTCTACAATACATATATGCTACCTTTTTAATTAAAAAAAAAAAAAAAGAAAGAAAAACAGTGATAAAAACATCTTCTTATTTTGTGCTAACTCACTGACAACACAAAAATTCCCAGTTAACACCAACATGGGCACCAGAAGAATGGCTGTTAGATTCATTACTAAAGGTACATTTCCCAAAGACTTCAAAAGAGTTTTCTTTAGAATGAGGAATGATTAATAGGTCAGCAAATCTATATTGAAATAATTTCTGTGAGTCAGCCCCAAAACCTCCCAGTGACTTCGGCAGATTTTGAATCAAGCATTCAGATCTCAGCTATTATACTTTTTCTGCATCTTTTCAATGAGCAGTGATGGTTATCTGTTTTGAAAGCCACATGTATCTTTGTCTTTTCTCTCACAAAAGATCAGAGCCCTATGAGCACCATCTGGACTGCTTCTTGTGTGTGTAGATTATGCAGATAAAGACTGCAAAAATCCTATTGTAGCGGCAGTAAGTGACTGGGATCCTTATCCAGGACTCCTTTGAAGTCAAAGAGCTGAATCAGGCCCTCCATATGCCTTGCACAGTAAAATGATTGAAGCTATTGTGCCAGTTTATAGATGTCATAATTACATAGCTATTACCTTATGTCAGTTTCTCACATAAGCTCTTACCTCCAAGGCATGCACCCATGGCCAATGAGAAGATTAATGGTTTCATAGGCAAGTTAACATCTGGATCTTTACTCAGATTGAGAAGTACAGGAATCTATTGTTCAAGAGCAAAAGAAAGAGAGAATCAGGAGACATTATCCAACCATCAGCACAATACAAGTAAAGTTCATTAAAGGAAACAACCTAAACCACCAGTAAGTCCAAAGAGTAACTTGAGAGGGAAGAGCTGTTGGGGGGTTTGGGAGGTGTTTTTGTTCTTGATGTTGTTTTGAATTAGTATCTTTGCATCCTATGCCTGACCTATGCTTGCCTTTCACCACTGACTCTGCTAGTCCCACAAGATGAGGAGAAGGTATTGACATTTGGCCAAGCCTTACACAAATAATTCTAACAAAATGGAGGCTATCTTCAGGTTTTGAGTGTCTTCCATTAGATTATTCTGTCCTACAGGGAACTGACAATGACTGTAAATCAATTCCCCTTCCATTTCTTGAAAACTATAGGACAGAGATATTTTTCCTCTTCTTGCTGGAGATCATGGTAAAAGATGCCAGACTTTCACAGTGAAGATGGCTGTAGATCATGAGTTAGTAACCAAAAAATTCCAAATATAATCAAAAGTATCTGATCTATTAGGGAAAAAATTGAGAAAGATCCATTTGGCAGGTTTCTGAATTTATAAGCAGATTAGAGTTATTTTACTTCTTATTCCAACATTATATTTACCAAAGAATGTGGATTTAGTGCACTGGGAAATATTTGCAAATGGTTTCATGCAAGCCAGCAACTAAGCACCATGCAGTCCCCATCTCATACTCCCCCACACGTCCCTTTAGGGGAAGAGGAGAATCAGGAAAAAACATTAAACTTTATGTGTTGAGATAAAAACAGTTTAATGATTGAAAAAAATATTATGACAATAATTAATAATTATAATAATAGTAAACAACAATTATGATGAGATGAAGAATAGTCATGAAAATGAGAGACAGAGAAAGGAAAAAAACTGAAGATAAATAAGTGATGCACAGTACGATTTCTCACTACCTGCTGGCTGCTGCCCAGACCATTCCCCAGCAGTAATTGATGACAACTGGACAAGGCCCCACAGTTTATATACTGAGTGTGATATTCTGTGGTATGGAATACCCCTTTGGCCAGTTTGAGTCAGGTGTCCTGGCTATGCACCCTCACCCACCACCCAGCTTCTTGTGTTCCTGCTCCCTGGAAGGGCATGGGAAACTGAACAGTCCTTGACCTGGGATAAGAACTACTTAGCAACAAATGAAACATCAGTGTGTTATCAATATTTTTCTTATAGTAAATCCAAAGCACAGTACTGTAGAAGCTATTACTGAGAAAATTAATTCTATGCCAGCCAAAACCAGTACAGGAAGTTTCATGAACTTAATTTAAATGTTTTAGCAAATAAAATAAAATTTAAAAAAACACTCTGAAAAGTGAAATAAGGCTCATAGGGAGGAATAGTAGACTTAATTAGGCAATCTGTATAGAGCCCAGAAGTACAGCAGGCAGGCATTCTAGCCAGATGTAGAACCAGTTCTAAGCTAGTGACATCCTTCAAATATAACAACTTCACTTTAATCTGGAAAAACTGGTTTGAGTTCAATGTAATTTTGTAACCACTTGGTTTTATAGAAAGGTGTAATCAGTCCTGTAGAGATAAAGTTATTAGGAAAGGAAGTGCTGACAATGTTATTCTCCTGTTTTTAACATGTACAGAGGTCTATAGGACCAAAAGGGGAAGAGAAAGAATAAGCAAATGTGGAACAGCAAGACATCAAGCAGCAGGAAATTTAAGAAAATAACTGTGATATGTCCTAAAATTAATGCTTTCTCAGAGTCCAGGAGTTTCAGTAGTGAATAGAGTTGACTTTGAATCCTTCAATTTGTCATTTTAATGTATTTCACAGGTCCCTCTCAAAGGGTATGATCTCAGAGTTGGGACAGTTGCTTCCTGAAAAATGTTTTCACTTTTATAGCTGAGTGATGCTCATCTTTAGTGACTGTGTGTGTTCTTTTGGTATGGACCATTATATAGGCTTTATGAAGAATTTTACAACTCTTTCCCCATTCCTCCCACCAGTGGTGCTACTCACCCCTCTTAAATCTTCTCATTATCCTAGATAAGCTAATGTCTAAACAATTATTCTTGAATTTTACATTGCCTGAACATGTCTATTTCTATTTTAAATCCTAAAGAAGGCTCAGCATGCTCAACATCTTGTCTGATTTTTTTTATGAAACAGTAAATAAAGATGTCATTTCTCCGCACTAACTTTGTTATTCTCAAACCATCAGTGCTAGAACATGATATGCAATCCAAAATGAAGTCATATTTATTTCAAAACAGTGTTGTGTTTCAAAATTTCTGGTTGCTGAGGTCAGTCCTAAAGCTGTTGCCAGACAACTCCAGAGCACAGCGTAAGTAACATCATTTTCACACCCCACCTGTGAGAGCTTTCAGAAAGCAGAGCCCTGTGGTCCTCCAAGAAGCCCCTCCCTAATGACAGCCCTGTGAAGGACAGGGGAAATGATGCTAGACAGAGATCCTAGACAGAAAGTCCATGAGGTAATTCCCTAGTAGGTATTTGCAGCCACCTGTGCATAATCCTCCCATCAGAAAATTTGGTTCTCAGTTTAATGAAGGAATTTGGCACCAGGAACTTTCAGTGTCCTGTAAATTTCTATTGATTGAAGACACAGAAACCCCCTAGAAGAAATTCATTGAACAAGGTTTCAACTCACCGTGTCTTCTTTCAAACACAAAGACACATTGCAACATATTAAGAGAAGGTGCAGTTGTGTAACATGCTTGAATCTCCATTTCTTAATTTTTTTTAAACTTAACAAACTTTTTTAGAAGCCCAAAAATGCACTTAATCCACATTCATTTTATTGTTTTCTCCTTGCTATAACATTGCTTTTCTTCCACTTAGAAAGTCTTTTTGAAAGGCTTGGTAACAATTAATCCTCTATGTTAAAATTATCATCAGTGATGTTATGCTCCTAAATGCATCAACAGGCAGTAGGGCTAGATCAGGAATTTCAGCTTCCATGAATGTATGTTTTTGTGGTAAGGGAGTAACACTAAAATTTGCTTTAGGAATACATTTTATATGCATTTAAATTTGAATGTTTCCCCTATTTAAAGGAATTAATCTCTACCAAAGCATAACAGTTACAAGGCATAAAGGGAATGGAAGTCCTGCGGAATTGTGACACAAGCTTGAAATTAGATTTAACATGGACATGTCCTTTGTAAATAAGAAGTATTTATAAGAAGGGATGCTGTATGATAAATTTCAGTTTTGAATAACCAGATCAAAGGTGAATGCAAAACATTCAGTTATATTCCTAATTCTTCAGACAGAAATATTTAGTTGATCTATAATGTATATTGAATTTTTACAAGTGTTATGAAATCTCCTGTGTGGCAACTTATAAGGACTTAAAGAGCACAGTTGCCTGTCTCAAACACTGTTAAGGCCACAGAAGGACTTTGCTGTGAGATAAGCACAGAGTGGAGTGACAGGATAGTGCTAACTCCAGGCCTAGTGGGGGCAAGATCTGGTTAGCTCATCCTGGATAATGCATCCAGACAAAAATTCCCACTGTGGCAAACTGTAAACAAGCAACTGCTCATACACATATCACTGGTCACATAAAGATGGCCCCAAGTTATGGGACAGATGGCATCTGCAACATGACTCCATGGTTACCTGGAATGTGGAGTGTAAATTAAGCCAAGGTGAGAAGAACTTGAGATAAGAAAAGGGTGTTACTATTGTTTGAGTGTTATCTCAGACCTAGCGGAAGGTTCACAAAGCTTGGGGAGAAGAAGGTATCACTGATAATAGACACAAAGAATGCATAATTTATGGGCCACAAAGAAACCAACACAGCAACTCTGTTGAAATCAGCTCCAACCAGGTAAAAGGTTATTCCAGCAGGAAGAGAATCAGAACTATCGACCACAACCCACCAACTCAAGATGCTCACTGACTCAAAAGAAGAAAAAGACTGAGCATGGGTCTAATTAGAATTACAAGAGAGGAAATCATTTAACCAATGGAATGAGAAAACTTAGTCAATGAGCATTAATTCCTTTGTTTGCAAAAATGTATAAATAGTGAAAAGTTTTGATTAACCACAGGACCTCCCACCCCTGAGAACCCCAGGGTGAAGAAGGACCAATAGGACATCACTGGATTCAAGGATGGTGACTACCTTCTACTTAATCTGTCTCTCTCTCTCACTCTCACTCTTTCTCTTCTCTTTTCTAGTTATTTCTATATCTCTACCTCACATTTTATTGGTAAATAAAGTTTGCACTATTCTCTTCTGCTTATTGTTTGCACCTTAATTCAGGCAAAGGCATCTCTCAGTGATTGAATCTTAACACAACTGCTTGCCACAGTCTCCAAAAGTCACTGACATGTAGTTCTTTTGATTTAAAGTAGGCATAATTGAAAGAGTTTGTTCTCTTTTCCATCCCAAGAACGTTCCTGATCAAATTTAAAAAAAAAAAAAAAAGGAAAAAGATTGTTCATCATAAAGAACTCTTAAAGACACACTGCAAAGCAATTAAAGTCAACAGGTATTTCTCATTGCTCCAGTGATTGCACCTTAGATAAAAATCATGCACAGCATCATGAACCTGCCACTCTCTTTTCCCCCAAAATCATCTTTAACATTTTTTGTCACATTCATTCATGAATGAGATAGGCAACATGTTTGCAGTATCAGTATTTCAAAACTCAGTTCCATCTACTGTTATGAGTGCTAAAACCAGAAATGTAAAACACAAAAGTGTAGATCACTGGTCACTGTAGTGTTCAATAGTGTTGAAAACATGAATTAATTCTACAACTCTTTCCAATTCAACCCATAAGGATTTACAATAGTCCAGATACATTGCAAATAAGGATGTAGCTGGCTATGATACATACTGTACAAATATCTTTCTTATACTGATTTAATTTATTTGAAATTTATTTTTTCATGAAAAGATTTTTTCAATATTTTATGAAGTGCTGCCTCTCAACAAAGAAGAAGCCTCATGTTTCTTTCATTATTCTCTCTTTAGATTATGTAAAGAGCACCCTTATCAGTATTAGGAAAAAAATAATGTCTTATCAGGAACATATTTTCTTTTCTCTTTATTTCAGTAGTCTTACCACAATAAATCTCTGTTCGACTAGCTTCTTGAAAATTGGGTGGCTTTGCTGGGAAGTTCAATATTGAAACACTCCTCAGTGCAGATTGGCCAGATTTAGGTAAAATGACTGTTGTAGCTCAATAGAACAAAGCCAAACCCCTTTACCAACACATTGCAAGACTATCTCTCTCCAGATGTTAAAACAGAAAGCTGTAACTGTGAGAAATAATGGTTGTACTTGGAAACGAAAGAGTGTCCTCAAACACTTGATAAAGAAAGGAGATAGTCATTAATCTTGATTCTGTACAGGGTATTATGTGTATTTTATATATAAAGCAAGTAAGTCATTAATCTTGATTCTGTACAGGGTATTGTGTGTATTTTATATATAAAGCATGTAAGCTGATGCACAAACAACATCAGTGTCTACAGATGTTGGTACATTTGTCTGTGTAACTATCCTAATCGAAATCAACCTTTGTGAAGAAAATGTTTTCTTACACTATGTACTGTGGAAGTACATAGGGTATGTTGCAAACATAAAAAGAATAAAAATGGATATTTATATATTTTTATTTTTCAAAACATTTTATCTTAAATCAGTATTCCAAGATTTTAAAAATGGAACAAGATTTTATTACTGTTATAAAGTATCCATCTTTCTTGGAAAATATAATTTATTAACGATTAGTAATATTAGTAACTAATCCAGACTCAAAAAGTATGATTCTACAGGACAGTGTATTTCTTAGTATCCCTCTAAGCTCTCTGACATCCTGACAATTTAAGCTAGCTGAAACAATCAAAATGAAAGGAAGCTCAATTTTAGCTTTAGGTGAAGACTGTAAAGCAATTACTACAAGGTCATTTCATAAAATACTGTGTGTTTTCTCATAAAAATCTTTGCATTTTTACTGTGATATGCAGTCTCTTTTTGTAAAAAGAAACTGATGATGAAATTTGCACATCTCGTTTCTGTTGTCTGTTAGACAGACCTTGCTGTCACAGCCTGTTTTGCAAGATACCAAATTCCCAAGGAACAAGTTGAGTTCAAACCTTTATCATATTCACCTATTTTTATGACAAAACCTTTCCATGACAATGGCATTCCGTTATGAGATGAAGAAGGAAGACCTGTTTTGAACTTATGAAGACCTGTTTTGAACTTATGAAGACCTTCTTCTGAAATACAAGCAGAAATGATGCTTTAGCTTTACTAGCTGGACCCTAGATATGCCGAGAGGAGACCGGAGGAGGGACACTGGTACTGCTCCATCAGCAAACATCTCCTGCTGGGATGGCAGAACACTCATAAGGAGTGAAACCACCTCAGCTATTTCTGCTTTCCAAAGATAACACTTGTACAAGTAATCACACACACACCCTCTTTGTGCAAGAAGAGGAACTTAAGCAAGTTACCAGGTCCTATACCTGTGCAGTGCAGTAGAAGGCATCAGATCAAGAGTGGCCCCAGAAAGCTGGTTAATATTCAACAACCACCTCCTCCAAGCTCAGAAGCACATCCTGACAAAGAAGAAATCAGGCAAGCGTGCCAGGAGGCCTTCACGGATGAAAAAGGAGCTCCTGCACAAACTCAAACACAAAAGAGAAGCTTACAGGGGGTGGAAGAAAGGACAGGTATCCTGGGAGCAATACAGAAAGATTGTACAAACAGGCAAGGATCGGGTTAGGAAAGCTAAAGCTCTGATAGAACTAAGTCTGGCCAGAGACATGAAGAAAAGCTGCTATAGGTACATCAGTGATAAAAGGAAGACAAAGGAAAATGTGAGTTCTTTCCAGAAAGAAATAGGAGACCTGTGCAAATGGCAGAGGTCCTCAACAAATTTTCTGTCTTGGTCTTGACCAGCAAGTGTTCCAGCCATACAGCTCTGGTCACAGAAGGCAGGGGTAGGGACTGGGGGAATGAAGAACCACCAGCTGTAGGAAAAAAACTGGTTTGATCCCATCTAAGGAACCAGAAAGTACCCAAGTCCAAGGGACCTGGTGAGATATACCTGCAGGTGCTGAGGGAACTGGTTGACAAAGTGACTAATCCACAATCCATCATATTTGAGAAGTCGTGGCAGTCTAGTGAAGTTCTCACTGATGGAAAAAGGGGAAACTTAACCTCCATTTTTAAAAAGGCAAAAAAGAAAGACCTGAAGAGCTACAGGCCAGTCAGTCTCACCTCCGTACCTGGCAAGGTCATGAAGCAGATCCTCCAGGAAAGCACGCTAAGGTAAATGAAAAACAAGGAAGTGATTGATGATATCCTACATGTACTCACTAAGTGCAAATGATGCCTGGCAAATTTGATGGCCTTCTCCCAAACTGGAAGGGCGCGGATCTGATGGACGGAACTACTTGGTGGATAAAGAATTGACCGGATGGTCATACTCAAAGAGTTCTGGTCAATGGCTTGATGTCCAAGTGGAGCCCATTCACAAGTGTCATTCCTCAGGGACTGGTACTGGGACTGGTGCCACTTAACGCCTTTGTCAGCAACATCACAGAGTGTTCAAGACCAGGTTAGATAAGCCTTTGGCCAACTTGTTCTAATGGAAGGTGTGGTAGGAGGGTTGGAACTGGATGATCTTTAAGGTCCTTTGGAACCCGAACCATTCCATGGTCCTATGATATTGTCCATTTCGTCAATTTGTGCAAAATGGCAATGAAACAGAACTTTACGCTGTTATTTTAGGGATTAATTGCTGCTGTACAACATGGGACTTCTCAACACACACTTTGTTAAGAATTGCATGTAGCAAAGATGTCATCTGTGTAAACAGCAGAGAATATGCGTTGATAGAAAACAAATTATTTGTAGCTTCCCAAACTGTTGATACTTGCTCTGTCTCTGCAGACACCTACAGCCAGGCTTACACTTTTATCAAGCAGTGAAATACAGGACATCATAGAAAACTCTGGAAGGGCAGAAGGCAAGGAAATTTCAAAAATAAACCTGGCATTAAGAACACAACATACATGCAAAACATTCAGCACTGCAAGTGAAAGGTGTCTGATAGTTTTAGAGGCAATAAACAGTGGGCCAAAAATTATTTACTTTCTAACTAAGATCTGTCAGCAACTAAGTCACCTTGTCAGCCAGATGGTTCACAGAAATTGTTTGTTGCTCTATATTGAGGAAATAGTATTTAAATTCAGCTAAAACAGGGATTTACTGTGGCTGTATTTTTATTTCTGGTAATAAAAGATAAATATAAACAGATGGCTCCAGCATATATAGCTGATAAAACATGTCAATTAAACTAAAGAGCATACTGGTAATGAAATCATGTCACCTAAAATTCTAAGGGCAGAAATTCATGGGTGTTTAAATGACAATATTAGGAAAATCCAGGCCTTAAAAATTAGTAAGTCTGCCTGTCAAGGAATGTCACTGTTAGTTTAGCCTATTGAAGATAGAAGAGAAATATCAGAGGTTTAATAGAATGACACATAGAGCATCAATACATTTATTCTGCAGACAAATAAAGTTGGATATGCAACATGAAAAAAAACCCTTTCCATTCAAAAATTAAAATATGTGAAATATAATAGTCAAGCTCCTGGCTTATTAACTTTTCATGACAGAACATTATCTCAGTGTTTTTTAAGTAACTCCCAGGTGTATCTATATGTATTAGATTTGCTGCTGGCAGCATAGATTGGATTTACTGCTGGAAACATAGCCTTTTACATGCAGTCAGAATGCACAGAGTTACACACAAAGTACTTCTCAAATTCAAAATTTGGGACACTGAAACTGAAAAAGAACCAGTTGTATCAGCCAAATGTTCACAAGTCCATGGGACATAATGGGATTCATCCCAGTGTACTGAAGGAGCCAGCAGATGTTATGGCAGAACCCTTCTTGGTCATTTACCAAAGGTTTTTGGAACTTGAGAAGGCCCCAGCTGGATGGCAGCTTGCCAATGTTCTTTCAGTCTGCAAAAAAGGCATGAAGAAAGACCCAGAGAACCACAGACCTAACCTCAGAGCCTGGGAAAAAATATAGAGAAGATTATACTGGGTACTACTGAAATGCATTTAAAGAACAATACAATCAGGCACAAGCGATAGGGGTTCACAGTGGGAAAGTCCTGTTTAATTTGATAACCTTCTATGATAAAGTCACTCTCCTCGAGGATGAAGGGAAGGTAGTGAATGCAGATATTCTGGATTCTGGTAAGGCTTTTGATACTGTTCCTCACAGCATCCCTCTGGAGAAGCTGTCCAGCTGTGGGATAAACAGGTTCACAGCATGATGGGTGAGGAAGGGCACTGAAGGACAGAGCCCAAAGGGTTGCAGTGCATAGGGTTACAGCTGACTGCAGACCAGGCACCAGAGATGTTTCTTAGGGCTGCAGAGTCAGGCCTGTTATCAACAATAACAAAGATCTAAATGCAGGAGTTGAATGCATCATTGGCAACTTTGCTAATGATACTAAACTGGGTGGTGCTGTCGACTCTCTTGGGGGACTGTATGAAAGGCCTTGAATATGCCCAGAGGAGGACAACAAATCTGGTCAGAGGGCTGGCTGGCAGGCATGTCCTGTGGGAAGTGACTGAGGACTTTGGGTTAGTCTAGTTTGGAGAAAAGGGGGCTGAGGGGGTTATTTCATTGTTCTCTGCAGCTTTCTGAGGAGGGAAAGTAGAGATGAACGTGCTGAGCCCTTCTCCTGGGATCAAGTGACAGAACACAGGGGAATGGTTCTAAACTGTATCATAGCAGGTTCGGACTGGACATTAGGAAACACTTCCTTACTGAGAGGGTATTCAAACACTGGAAAAGCCTTCCTAGAGAGGTGGACAGTGCCCCAAGCCTGACAGTGTTTAAGAGTCATTTGGACAATGCTTTAACAGCAAGCTTTAACTTTTGGTCTGTCTGGAGTTGCACTAAATGAAGGTTCTAGGCCCCTTCCAAGTGAAATAGTCTATTCTGTAATTCTACAATACTTTTTTATAGTACATCTTTTACTTGGTGACAAGAAGTGATTGATTTTCCTACCACTTGCAGATAGCTATCACAGTTTCCAGGCATGCTTATGCAAAGAAATGCAATAAAAGCTCACTCACACAGACAGCTATTTAATTAGGGAGCTGGATCTTCACTTTTCAATTTAAAGGAAAAGTCCTTGGATTACAGTTTATTGGGCAATTTTCAATCCCTTCATCTTGTTCTGGGGCAATTAATGATCTTTGCATTCAGGACAAATTACATTAAATAAGCAATTAGAAGATATTCTGTGGACTGTTTTACCTCCATGCAGTTCCAATGCTCTATTTTGATTTAACACAAACAGAATTTTGGCAAGAGAGAAATAATAAAAGTACTCAACCTATGATGAACTAAGTACACTCAGAAACTCATTCCACTGTTTCATGTAGGCAATTATCTTTGTACAGCATCCTCTGCAGCGAAAAATACTTGCTGTGTTCTGCCCTCTTCTCAGAGATTTCAGTTTAGCAAGTTTTTACATGAATTCCAAATGGTACTGACATTTTTGATTGTGGCTTACACCAGATTTACTCTTTTCTAGAGCAGAGAAGAATTTGACCAAAACTAGTGTTTCACTGAAAAAGTATTTTCTGGGTAAGGTTCTTCACATCATTGATTTGATTTTTGTAATTTCAGGATTTTTTAGTAAGGGAGAAGGGTTCTCCATGATGCTGTTGCTGAAGGCTGCTGAAAATCTACATGTTCACTCTGTTTAAATACATGAATATTTTGCACCTTAAAATATACCCATCTTAACATAACTGAAAGTATTTCTGTTTTGTTCTTAAAACCGCAGATAATGTGTTATATTTTAGGATAGTGAAGAATCCTAATTTGCCTTAATAGATGTATAGAATCTTGAAAATGCCTAGAATTTCTTCTAGGAAACCATTTTCCTTATTGGTTTTCATTACTTCAATACATAAAATAGTTTGTTTTCTAGAATTTATTAATTCTTTGTAATGATAGCTGAGATATCCTCATATTCTAATTCCCTTTTAAAAATACTGATCTACAGTTTCCACTTTTCACATCCTGTTGAGGTAAGTTAACTGACTGTTAAGTCAGCTATAAATTTTAATGCTGTCAAATTTGAGACCTTACATGAAGCAGTCGACTTTATCCAAATGCAGATAAAGTGAAATTTTTATTTTCAAGATCCCTTAATTAGGAATTTAGATTTTGGTGTGTTTTTTTTTTCCCTTGTACACAAAGATTTATTATGAATCTGATTTTCTCACCAGTGCAAACACAGAAACTGAAAGAAAATTTTGGACAACCATAAGTCAGCTTGAATTTTTTAAGGAAACACAACATCACAGTTACAGAGCTGGTTTTTTTCACTTCAGCTATGCACCTAACCCAAGATTCACTCAGGCTCTAATGGAATTTTGTATTTCTTCCATTTCTCAGGTAATTCAAAATACTATACACAGGTCAATACTATACTATAGTATAGTATTGTACTATATTATTGTACTATATATTGTACTATACTATAGTATAGTATTTGACACAGGTCAAACACTATACTATACAGGTCAAAATACTATACACAACAGAAAATTGAAAGAGTTGGAGTGAAGTTCTTTACATCTACAGTGCCTTCAGACCAGGGGGATAATTACCTCATGTAGGAGACCATCCCCTCTCACTCCATTTCTGTATTACCATGCTGATTGTGCAGGCCATCCCCTCTCCCTGCTCCAAGTCTGGACAACATGTACTGCATAGTGTTGTAGGAGATGAATGGAAAACCCTATCCAGCAACACAGAGGCAGTGTTGGGGACATCTCACAAATTAACTGATGCCTGTATTCTTGAACCTTCTCACCACTGAAGGAACAAAACAGTATAACTTTCCAGACACCCTTGCCATCACAGTAGTTTATCCCACTGTCAACTGGGAGCTCACAACCAGAAGAACTGGGACTGGCAAGACAGCTTCATCCCTGGAATGGTATACTTGCCTTTCTAATGCAGAAAAGACACCATTGGTGTTCTTGACTGCGAGCTTCCAACAGGCCTTTCATCATCTCTGCACGATATTTAAGGAATTCATATACAAGTCTATTTAAGGAATTCGTGTACAAGTCCAACAAGCCGTCACCCCATGAGACTGGTTTCCCTTAACTCCTACCAGTTAGTGGCAAATCCACTTTAGGCAGAGGTCTGTGTTGTCATCCTCCAAACACTCTTTCCTCAGTCAGAGCATACAGCTGACATCTGTGAAACTGCCCAGATATTTGTAGATCTGGGTTCAAAAAATAGAAGGAATTTGATGGTTTCCACATCCTTTCCCAGTTCCTGGTCCATCATAGCTATGGCTATGGAAAATCACAAGAGAGATTGACCCATTGTCATGACATTTGTTCATCACTGAAGATTTATAGAGACCTGGATGGATTCAGTACAACTGTCTTTCATTATTATTAGTGTGTCGCTGTTTTACCCAGAACGGAGGACATGAGCCAGGGCCGTGAGAGGCAGCAGAGGCAGCAGTAGCAGCAGAAGCCAAGTTTATTGTTGTATTTCCCTTTATATATGGTAAGAACCCATCAGGTGATTGGACAGTAGTCAGCCACCGCCCGGGGTGATTGCCTGAAGTCTTACAACACCCAATTCCAAAACTCACTCTGTCTTGAATCAAAACAGGTCAGGAAAAACAGCAGGTGTCCAAGCGTTATCTTATTGTTTTCATAGTTTGCATGGGAAAGAAGCATTTCTAAAGAGAGGCCCTGTGCAGCCACATAGTGCAGACTCATTTGTGAAGCCAGAACTTTTTCTCAGAAAAGGACAGGACCATTCATGGCTACGTTATAGCACATGCCCCATATTCCTATATCACTAGGGAATGTCAAACCAAACTCAAATGTAGAAGTCCCTGATTAGTGAAAAGTCATTCTACAAAAGAGTTGGGTTGAATAGATATAATGCTCCTCATCAGAAGTTCATTACTTTGGTGCTTATACTGAAAAATAGCCTTCCGAAACCAAATACTGCTTATTTTAGCAGTAGGAACAAAGTGCCAAAGAAACAAAGACAATTTAAAATGGAATTTTAAAGTACTTGGGACGTGGTTACTTAGGAATATTCTGTAAGTATTTTCTAATGCAAAATGACAAAAACTAAAGTACAAAGCTATTAACTGAACTAGATGAACCTAGGCCTCAACTTCAGTTTGCCAAATAGCAAATTAACATCTTAACACCTCAGCTAATGACTGCTTTTATACAGGTGAGAATATGCCCACATTTTTCTTCCTGTCTCTTCTCTCTCCCTATTAAAAAAAAAAAAAAAAAGAAAGAAAAAATTGTAGCACTCTCTTAGTTTCATCCTAGAACAGAATGAGATAAATATACATAATATACATTAGAAATAGTTTAAAATGTTGACAAGCATCCTTTCCTGTTCATCTGTATTTCCTACCCTCAAAGATAGAAATGGTCTTCAGGCATCCCAAAGGATTCTTGCATTTCAGTCCCATTCCCCAAAACATACTTCTTTATAAGAGGGTTCCTTTTAAAATGTGTAAAAGACCCTTCAGCTGATGCACATGGAGGTACTGTTTGTTATTGCTCCAAGCTCATTTTTCTAGACTGGATATGAGGCAAAAATCTTCTAAGCTAGATTTTCTGCGTTATTGCTTAATAATCCTCAAGCATTTTTTCGGAGGTGAGTCACCCTGAACCAATCTTTCCCTTCATGCCTATTGCTTGCAGTCTGTTGTGGTTAAGTCAATATAATATCACAGGAAATACCATGGTAATCAAAGCAAAATACCATATTAATATACATTTATAGAGAAGATACAAATCTGCCCAATTTGTCATATGCCCTATAAGAAGTGTCTTAAACCTTGACACAAGTTATGGGTGGACATGATCATTCAATAATGGAAGAAAAAAGGTGCAGAAAATATATATTTATCTGAGAACAAGCTGTAACAATGAAATATTACTACAGTGTCATAAATGAATTATTGCACTTTAAACAGAGAAGTTGATTGAATAAACCTATCTGAGCATCCCTAAATTCCTTATAATTTGATACTTTCCTGATATTAAAGCTCAGATGCTGACAAGCATTTGTTATGCTTAACATAATTTGGTGTTTTTTAAATTAATGGCATAAGTAAGATAGCAATAAAAGGTTCAGGGGTTTAAAAAGCATTAGGGTAACTACAGAGCCTGTAGAGGGAAAACACTGATAGCAGTGGATGGATAGTGACAGTTTCCATCAGAAACACAGTTTTATTTTTCAACTATGAATGGATATAAGAGGGGAGAGTGCAAAAACACGGGCAAAATGGTGCCTCTGGTCCCACAGCTGCGGCTGCTGGTGGCAATGGCCAGCTAGACACCTTAACAGTATGAGTTACTTTCTAATAATGATCCAATCTCAGAAGATAAAGTAAGCTACAGCACAACAGAGGTCAAAAAAATCCCCAAACAGCAAATTGTAATCAGTAAGCTCAGCTCCCTTGTCAGCATCCAGAGGAGGATGTGCAGAGCTGCACTGACCCTACCATTGTAGCTGTGAAGGGGATGTTGTCAATCACGGAGGAGGCCAAAGCAGACACCCAGAGCACTAAAATGATGGCCACTGCCAGGCGCTGGTCCTCAGGAACCACCTGAAATTGAGAGAGAGAAAATTATAACTGTGAGATCAATGTTGTTCTGTGTGCCCCCTACGGCATAATTGCATGTTCTTCACAGTTTTAATTTATCAACATTTATTATTCCTTTGGGCTCCTAAAGGATTTGGAGATAGGAAAGGCACCTTAGATAAAATAGCCTGACATTTAGTAACACAATTACAGTTCTTTTTTCAAGAAAACTTGAACAAATATAACTACAAATATTGATATTTCTAATACTCGGATTTCACACAAGAAATATACTGTGCAACTTTGAATTTTGACCTTTAACTGTTTATACTTTTTTCACCATTGCATTTTTGGAGTTTTTAGACTACAGAAAAGGCTTCTCTATTGCATTTATGGCTATGTTTATTCTGGCTGTAGACAGCTATATACATATTGAATATCACCCCTGCCAAAGTATGACATGCTTTCTTGATATTGCGGATGTAGGAATGCAGTCATTAACTTGAAATTCAAAATGAAAAGTATTCTTTATTGTTCTATTGGAGTAAAACTGTTTTTCTTGCCTGTTAAAAAATTATAAGTATCTTAAACATACCTTTATTAACAAAGCTGTCTGTTCTCCTATATAGTCTATTAAGTGCAGATGAGCCAAAGCCTAAAAAAAGAAAAAAAAAAGACATGGCTATCAACTAGTGAAATGCATGATGCAGTTATATTTTTTTCACTGGATGTAAGAAAATGCAACAATTTCTTCCCATTTATAAGATGCTGATATTCAAATCATATAGCTTCTACAGCAGCTCTGTAATTGAAGGCAAAACAACACACAGCAGAAATTGGTGGCTATGTTTGCAGAAGTGAGTTGGTTGTACTGAAATGACTTGTAGGATTTCTTAAGAGCATGGGATACAGGATCAGAGAATGGCTAAAATTTAAAGATTGCATTATTCATTGGATATGTGTCTTCTGAATACCCAAACACAACTGATTTTAAACCAGCTTCCCCAAACCCACAATATAGATAGAAGTATATCATGTGTTTAAAAGGTCGGATGAAATCAGGCATCTCATGTGCAGTCTCAGATGAAGAAACAGGAAAACAAATTATGTTTCTGTTTTACAGCTGTTTTTACAGAAAGTCACGTTATTTTAGGTTGAGCCTAGACCAATCTTGTTGGCTTCATTTTTTTCTGTCAAGTGAAAGAGTCATTCAGCCGCAACACCTCACTTACTGACTTCATTCTCTCACAGAGCTGCGGGGGACAGAATTCACACAACACAACTCCATATAACCTCCACACCTGGCAGTCAGACAGAGCCCTGCAGAGACTTCGGTGGAAAATAAAGCATTCAACTCACACACTGTCAAATTCCATGACAGATATGGACAAAGATCCTAAAAGGCATCTAGTGGTGTGGTATATGACACTGTCTTGTCAGAGTAAGGTGCTTTCACTCAGATTGGTAATTCCTGTACCTGCAGCACGATTGGACATCAGCTGAATGTTAGTGGTTTGGCTATCACCACAAAGTAAACTTGGCCCAGAAATATTATTTTGTTTTAACAATACATTGAACAAGAAAAGGTTTAACTACAATTAAAGACACAGCATGCAGAAAACAAGTAACAAATCTTTCAAATACATACACATATCATTTACATTTACAAAAAGAGTATTTTTTCAGTACTTTAGCTTCCCAGGAGAAATTTTCCTAAGAAATTAATTCTTTTTAGTGATTTTAAGTTACCATTTTCTTTCTAAGCTGTGTTGTTTTATCAAATCAAAGGCTATGACAGGGACTTTTTAAATGTATGTAAAAGCAATATTCTTAATGAGCAGCAATAGCTTTTGTATAATTGCTTTGAGTTCACGCTTCAAAATAAACTTTTAAACAAAGAGGTGTCAGCAACTACAGCCCAGCACTACATTCAGTTAATATTGTGGCCTTATTAAATATCTATTAACAGAATATATTACTTTTTAGTAACACTCAATATTCATTTTGGAACTCAGAAAAAGAGGTGTTCAGAGAAGAAGGAAGAGAGTGATGGACACACTCCTGCAAGAGCTGGTCTGCATCTCATTAGAGATGGTAACAATACTAATCACATAACCAATTTTGGGGCATCTCTATGATCTCCAGGCCAATCTCCTGCAAGCCCCTAAGTGCAAATCAGCAATTAGTTCCCTGTCACTGTCCTCCCCTGCATATAAAGTGCACAGAGGGTCTTCTGGATATTCCTGTGTCTTCCAAGAGGACTAAGTATTATTGCACTAATTGGTGTCTTCACGTGTACTAGTTCCTGTCTGGCAGTTCAAAACAGAGATTTCCTGCAGAAAAGAATCACGTGCCATTTTAAAACAAAGTCTAATTTATGCATAAAAATTTTCATTAATCCCTCTTGTGGAGAGTATGTGATGATGACTGTTGTAAATAAAATCTGCCTGAAGGAATTAAGGTAAAATGTCATTGTCTGCTATAAAAGTGAAGAAAGAACTGTAATCCTAATGGCATAGGGACTTATTTTACAGAAACAGAAGAAGCACAATGATTTTTATAGCATGTAACAGCCATTTGGGGGTAAAGACTAAAAAGACAGTTGTAAAGATTAATTACCCAAAGGACACAATAGAAAACACGAGAGCTCCAAAGAATCTCTAAGTTTTTAATTGTAAAAGATGCACCAGACTGGACTGATGAGCCCCCAAAGGCAGAACCTCCAAGAGTTCCCCTGTGGTTCAGGAACTCAAATTACATTGTCCAAAATGTCTGGAACTCAAATCACATTTTCCAAAATAACTTGCAGCCTAAGTCCCACACAGGTTTTTAAATGTGTCTTGTGATAGGAAAGAGAACATTTATAGCAGTAGGAAACAGCATCAGATTGGGAGCCACCCAAGCTGAAGGATCACCAAGGGTGAGCAATATGAGCTGACAATTGCTGAATGTCCAAGATCATGGAAAGATTTCTTATACTTCAACATATATCTTTGTTTTCACTTGTTTCTTCTTGACATTGGTAACTTAAGGGAAAGAAAAACGTCATGGCAAGGACTGTCACAAATCCAAAGAGCAATAGATTCAGATAAAAATTACCAGTAATTATATACATAGGATGTTTTCCCATTCATTGTGGGGAAGGATTTCATGTCTTCTATTTTTTATTCTTAATTATCTGTACAAGTTTCTTTCATGATCTTAAACTGCTGTTATTCTAGAAAGCCAGGAAAAATATTCTTTCATTAGCAAACTATTCACTGGTGATCTGAGAAACCATAAAAATGAAGTTCAGTGACTTATAGTAGTTGTATCCAGAGTCTGACAGTAAACGGCAAATAACTTCCTGTGTATTTTACTATGTTATTGTGCAGTCACACAGCACTCAAATCACAGCCATTCAATCCACCTTAAAACAATAAATACTTCAGGGAATGCAACTAATAAACTGTTACAGCAACAGTAGACAAAATAGACATGGCTTCAGCATAGATTCCCTATAAGAGCTAAAAAATGCAAGGGTATATAGAGCCTGACAAAAAAGAGAACTAAAAATTGCCTGTACTAATAAGCATACAATAAATCAACATTTCCTGACGAATTATAGATTTAGTAGCTCACAGAAAACTTCATAATGACAATCAGAGTTTCCTCTCCTCTTCTGAAAGGCTACCAGATTTGGACTTCTACTTTGGCATTAATTAGAGTTAGTTGGATTGGTGCTTTTTTTCTATTTGTTTTCTTGTCCCTTTGGCTGCTTGTGATTTTTTAAAATAGATTCCAATTTCCAAATTCTTGGGATCTTTGCAATTATTGCAAAGGGAGAAGGAAGCAAAGAGGCTATGTGAGCAAATTTGTTATGACAGGCTTTTCCCAGGCTTCTCAAGCAGACAATTCACTAGCCATGGCAGTGTCAGTGGTCACCTGGGTTTTGTCAGTCATGTTTCAACATTAGTACATAGTTTAAATCCAACAAGTAACAACTGAAAAATAGTCACTATTCCAGAAGCCTAATTAACAATTTAATGTGAGTATCCCTACAAAAAATATATCCAAATATAAGGGATAAAAATAAATTCTCTCAGGCTACACAAAAGCATCAAAAGGGAATAAAATGAGATACAAACATGGATGGACTGTTGTCAAGCACACAGAAACTACACAGCAAGATATCCAGATATTTCAAGAGCTGAATATCTTTTAAAATTAGCATTATAAACTGAAATTCAGTGATTTTGTCCTTTCAAATCATACTCCCATGAGATATCTTAGGCCATTTGGTAGCCAGCATGTAGCAGGCAGCATTAGAAATATTTTTCAAATCTGGTTTAATTTTGTACTATTATTTTTTCCTATCACTTCTATAAATAATTGTAAACAAACACATAAATACATATAAAGTGTCTGCACACAGACCAGTGACAAACCCAGAAACTGAAATTCAAATTATACACAAATAAATGTGTCAGATACATACAACAAATGCAGAAGAAGGCAAGAGAGTGAGATCAAGGTTATAATGCAAATTTAAATATCAAAAAGGTCCAACTAACTTCCACACTCTGCAATTCCTCTCTGTGTTACCATAACTACACTTGATCAACAATATGCCAGTGGGATTGAACCACCAGGAGGCCTCTCTCCGTGAACATAATTCACATTTGAAATCATTTGCAGTTCTTCAGGCTTTAGAATCAGAGAATATTACCTCCATGAGAACAAACAATGCTGCAAAGAAAAGGAGGGTTGCCCACTCAACTCTGTTCAATATCATCTCAAAATCATGGATGTCTGCTAGCACTAGCAGCCAAAGGGCTCCCAACATGGCAATCCATCCTGCATGAGAGAAAGAGAGAACATTTTACACTTCACAGACTTGCTACCAACATGTAAGTTACAGTATTCTGATTTTTCAAAGATTTTTGCCATAATTTTGCTCTGACTCTATCAGCAAAAGTTCACAGATACCACAGGATGAATGGTTTCTGCTTTCAAATTATAATAAAATATAAAAGGAGAAAAAAAATGGGCAAATAAGGTAGAGTTGGGTTACTCCAATAATGAGTGGGCTTGGATCATAGGGAAACCTTTACAGATTTAGGAATACTGAAGGATTCTGCAGCTCCCAAAAGATTGGCTGCATCCCCTGGACCTTGAAGGCTCAATGGCTACCTGCTCTATAAGATAAACAGGAAAGGAAACTCTCCTTAGAACAGAAGAGCAAAAGAAGCTCTCTTCAGAATGGATCCTTCTGTAGGTCCTGAAGTGTTTTAATGCATATATTTAGGTAACTGATTGAGATAAAATGCAAATCAATGCACAATCAGCCAGAGAACGCAATTAGCAAATCTCCTGTCCAAGCAGGGCTTACTTCCCCTCTGCACAGTTAAAATGCTTTCGAGAGCTGTTTGATCCCTCTTGTTCATTTATTTTAAAACTCCAAGAGTTCCCAAGCAGCAAAGTGAGAACTGTCAGTTCCATCTACCATGACTTTTCAATAGCAAAGCTGACTTGCTGTCTTACAAAACAAAACAAATCTGCTCATGAAAATCAAGTTTTTTTGCTCTGAACATAAAGAAAAGAGTTATGGAAATCCAATGCCTAATTTTCTTCTGACTGCTTTCTTGGCTGTTCTCAGAATTCCAGTGAAGAACAGAAGGCCCAACTCCACCTTAAATAAATAAAGATGATGGCAATTCCTGTTAGAATACTGCAAGGGGAAGTAGGTATGTGCAGACTTGAAGCTAAGTAGCAGAATTTAACTGCTATTTTATAAAAACCTATCATGTTTTCTCACATTTTGTATATAAATATAACAAAGTGAAGAATTAAAGACTTTCTCATAACTTCTAGAACAATCTGTGAAAATATCTTGGTATTATTTCTACCCTTCTGCTTCCAAAGAAAACAAATCAACTTCAACATGCTATATGAAGATAACAAATAATCAGTACAGCTAATGAAATATGACAGAATTGAAGAAAAAGTGGGTGGAGCCAGGCATTTTCCAGCGCCATGAGTGACTATCAATACACATGAGCTTCATGCATGTACCTTTGCATGAGGGAACAGTGCCTGGCCTTAGAGTATTGTTCCCTGAGAGTACAGACAGGCAAGGGAGGTGTCATCCTGCCATGCTTCAGCAAGCACAGCTCTCCAGAGGGAAGTTCAAACACATCAGCTGCCAGTTCTGGCTGCGCAGAATTTATTTCATTCTACATGCATGGTCTGGTCAGAATGTGTTTGCTGTCCTGGCTGTACCTGCAAAGAGGAGAGGGACAGGGACAGCGACAGCTACAGGGACAGGGACAGGAGAATATCTTGGCATTTTTTTATTCACTATGAAGAATTGAAAGCACTAGGATACATTAAAGATTGGTTTCTCTGTTCATTTTTTTTCCTAGCTTCATGGACCACAAAAGAGAGCCATGAGGAAGAGGAATAGAAATAATTTTTTAAAATAACTTCTCATTACTCTAGTGAAAGCAGAGCCCATTTACAGTTCCACACACCACTTCCTTTACTGTCTTTTAGTGCTTCTGTTTCACAACAATTGTTGTCCTGGAAATAGAACTTGGAGGGAAACTGAATCTAAATTCCATTTCTACCTGTTGAAGAGGGTGACAGTTTCTATTTATTTTAGGGAAAGGAAAATGAAATTTTATGATAAAATGCATCTTGCGAATTTATAATGCATCCTTCATAAGAAAATATTTCTATGTCTCCTGCTTGGTGCCAGAAAAAAAAAAGTACAGTAGAAATAGCTTGAGTGCTTTGCTATTCTCATACCCAGTAGGGAAAACCACCTTTGGAACAACACTTAGCTCATGATGAGTAGAATACAATTGCAATCCTACTCAAAAAAAAAAACCAACCTGCTTATTTTAAAATACTCAAGCAGAAGAACTTGAAAATATAAAACAATCTCATGGAATCAAATAGAAGTCTAGAATTTGGAGGTGGGCAAGAGAAAGAAAAAGAAATGAAAGAGCAAAATTATTGTCATTTGTAGGGCTTTCAAATACTCATTAAGAACAATATGCATTCCTCAACAAAAGTAACTTTGTCTAACCTACTACCAGCTGAAAAATATAGTAAGCTTCCTCCAAACAAAATGAAAATGTGAAAGCTGCATTTTCACTTTACATGCACAGAATTTGGGGTAATGCCTTTATGAACACTGAGCATACACAGAAATTTCACTTTTCTGGAAACTGAAATGGCACTTGAGACATTTGAACTGAAAACTGAGTCAGGATAACATCGTATGATCTCAGTGCTGGCCTGGGCAAAGGAGAATGCTGCTCAAGACAATGCAGGATAATACATTTAGGTAGGAAGAGAGAAAACTCTAAAAATCCAGGGTGGGAAGGAACTGGGTGTCAAATAGCTCTGCAGAAGAGACTCAAGAAACACGGTGTATCACAACTGAACCTAATGGCCCACTGAAATACAGAACCAGGGCTATAAATAATAAATCCTGTGAAGCAACCTCTGTTCTTCTCATCCCTTGTAAACCCTGAGAAGACACTGTAAGATGCAGACCCATTAGGAAATCTGAGGCAGAGAAGGAAGCACAATTAAGTCTGAAAAGTTGACATTTTAGGAAAAAATTAAAGAATCCAGGATATTTAGCTCAAAGACAAGTTGATTAAAGAGGTTTTTGTGTGAATACCAGGTTGTCCAAAGGCTAGAGAGCAACCCGTTTGTGGCAGCAGGAGTGGGTAGGACAAGAAAGTGAGAAGGAGGCATTAACAGCAGCAAGGATTATTCAGACAACACAATATTCAGGGTAACACATTTATAGTGGTTGAGGAAGAAATAGAGGTGGGTTTTTTTAAATATTCTAGACCAGCTTTTGCCAGATGAAAATATAATACCTTCAAACAATGAGAGGGACACACAGACTTTTTTATACATTTGTCCCTAAGTATGATTTCTATTCTCTGTGCTTTTTAAAATTCTTTATTTTTCATAAAGGCCACAGCAACTTTTTGTGAACTGCAAAAACTTTTTAAGCCCATAATGTCCATTACAGGCTTACCAGCTAAAACATATTTGGTGCTTAGCCCTGAATAATTATTCACAAAGCATGGGATGGAATATATGAGTAAAAACCATAACTGTGTCCCAGCAGCTTAGTCAGAAGACATCTAATTAGCTCCACAACTCCTCAAAATGTAGCCTAGGAATGCATGTCAATCCTTCATGTACTATGGTGTAATTATAAGGTTATGCAAAGTATATGCTTGATTATCCTCTTATACAAGCCTATAGAAATATTGGGTGAAGAAGTTAAATCAAAGACGTACTTCCAGTAGTGCATGCTCTACTCACAGATTATGTTTTATTGGCAGTTCTGAATGTGAATGAAAATGTTCAGTGTTTTGATTTATTCAACTTTTTGTTTTATTTTATCAGGCATCCCTGAAAATATACATTCTGAAATCTTGCTGTATGTTTCTAAGTTGTACTTGCTGTCCACTGATAAGTGGTTTTTTATCTTTAATATTCTATATTTTTGATATAAAGTTACCTTGTCACAAAGCAACTTGCTGGTCTTTTGAGCAGTCTCTTTCACAGGCTTAGCTTCCTAGAAACCATTTTCTATTTATGCTATTTTTAGCACCACAGTTTAAGGCAACACCATGGGGGACAGAACAGTGATGGTGACAGTCCAAGGCTTGCACCACACCAATAATATTTGGTACAGTGTAAGAGGAATAAAAGAGTATTAAAAGTAATTGTGGAAACTACAACATCATGCAAGGCAAAAGAAGCAGGATCCTATGCTGATACAAGGTAATTACAGCAATAAAAAGCAGAAGGGTCGTATGAAACAAGGAGGTAGAGAACTGAGTGTTCTGTAATCCCAGATCAGCACACGTGCATTAGGAAAGGATGTGCTGGACTTTGTTGAATAGCTGTAATACCGTGAAGTCAGAATGTGAAATCATAGTCACTGTTGTACTGTAATGTCAACACCTAACTTCATTAACTCGCCAAACACAATTTCATAGATGAGATGGGATGGCATTCAAAACAGAACACCGTAAGAAAGAAGCCCTGGTTAAAGATTGCTGCAGCTGGGCAGTCCATCTACAGAGATGTGCTGACAGATATATAGGTGTCTGTATTGCACAGATCCATAAGTCTGAAAAATGTACAGAGTTATCTCAGTAAAGGTCACTGCAAACAAACACACTCTATTGCCGTAGCCTTATTAACTCTTGTGAGCAAAAAGTAGTGTGAGGAGCTGCAAATACCAAGATAAAGGAAAGGTCAGCTTCTCTAGAAGTGAGCAATAAAGATCAAAAGCTGCACTAGCAGATACAACTGTTACTGGTTCTTGGTTTTTTCTCATCAAGTGCATGGGCAGCAGTATGGACATGGGGAAAAGGGCTGCAGAGCAGTCCCTGGAGGCACAACTGCAGGGATCTGGGAGAGTCTCCAGAAATGGCTGAAGACTTTCAAATGATACTGCCTAAAACCTTGGCTCCAATCTCATTCTGTCTTACTACATTGGACTGGATGCTCTTGTCAGATGCTACAACTCATTGTTTTCTTTACCATTGTCAGACCAGCAACTAAAGAACCTACTTTAGTTATGGCAAGCAACATTACAGCTTCATGAAGGTGGAGCATTAATGGAAAACAGTAAGGGAAGAAACTGCCGCAGGCAAGAGTCCACAGGATAAGGAACTGCAGCTAAAAGAAATACGTAAAATGATGATAAAGAGCCCAGGTTTATCAGTAACTCAACAGTGTTTAGTTACAGATGACAGGGCAAACCTATGAGATTGTCAAAACCCATTTTAGGGGTAACAAAAAGCAGAAGAAACAAGTATATAACATATATACAACACACCTCATAAGACAAAATCCGGTATAATACAGTGCTGAAGACCAAATTTGAAAAAGAAATGTAAGGCTTCCAAAAATATATGAAAATGGGCTCAAGTGGACTCAAGCAGAAGAATTAAGAAGCTAACACTGTTCACATCCTGGTAAAGAGGAGGAAGACACCCCTATCACGCCCATCTCTTCTTATCCCAGCAAAACCCTCACGTTATTAACACTGTGTTGTGACTCCTCCCAGCCTAAACCTGTGACCCTTAGCACCCTACAGCACATCAAAGGGTGACCCTAACATCAGAAAAAAAAGGAAGAGATACTGGGATTATTCAGTTGGGGTTTGGGTGGCTTTTGAAGGGGGAAGTTGGGGTTGGTTTTTGGGTTTTTTGGGGGGATAGGTCTTTGGTTGGTTGTTGGTTGTTTTTCTACGGCAGTTTATACTGCATATTGTTAGTGAGTTTTTTGTTTTACTAATTAGATAATTTAGACTGTAAGTCTTAGCATTATCATAAGAGGAATAACAATAACTGCTTGCTTTTATTGCATTGATAAAACTTTTAATTAGACTGACAATAAATTTACAGCTTCAGGTACAGGGACTCTTCCCCTTTTTGTACACAAAGGATAACAAGGCCATGGATACTTTGAAAGCAGGAGCCTACTGCCATATACAGAGAAGGCATCTCTAACCCAAATGCTTTGGGGGACCAAAACAATTTACTTTACTGAAATGTGTGGGGGAGCTTCCAGCCAGCAACAGATTATCCAAGCCAATATTTTTAGCTGTACAGAAAAGGTGCACAAATGTTGCTTCGCAAGCTTTGCATCTGGCTGCTTGATTTATCAAGTCATGTTGGAAACCTTCCCGAAATAAAGGAATAAAATTTAAATTTAAATGGGAAAAAAGTAGACAAAGAAAACAGGCATTGTGACTATTGTCAATGTGACTGCATTGTGACTGCATTCTAAATGCAGTTGATGATAACATATCTTTTGAGCCATTACTTAGGGGTCAATACCTACAAGCTTTCATCAGCTAAAACTCATTCATTTCACAGACCCTAGATAATTTCTAGATACATGTTAGCTTCAGTGACAAATTAAAGGCCAAATGTGCACTTTTCACAATGAGGATATAGCGACACAGCAAGTGAAATATAAGATGCGCTAAACTTTATGTCATTCTTGGCATCTAGCCTATGCTTTCTTAAATTTACCTCTTTCACCAGTTTTTATGTCTTAATAGCTGTGTGTCTCATCAGGGGTTTTTGCTTTCTTAAGCATTAAAAAATTATACACCAGCTTATTAAGCTGATTTATGTTTTTTTGTCAGATATTTTACAAAAGAGCTTTTCAGTAACCCTGAGTAGCTCTGCAATGAACCTTTCATTTTAACTATTGCCCAAATTAACCTGAAACCAAAATATGCACACTCTTTTTTTCTTCCTCTCCGTGGGGTCAAATACTTAAATTTTAAAGTCAGTTTTGTATGTTTCTGCATATATAGTTTTGATTTTTGAAAACAAATGTCATATTTATACAACTCCACCATCACACAGAATAGTGGCATAATATAGCTCAATCTATTTATTACTGGTAGCATGAGAAAAAAGTAGCAGAATAAAAATTTAAAGTGTAAAATTAAGAGTGTTTGACATTAACAGCACTCTCATGGTAATGGGATAATAGGAACTGTCCACACCTTTCCCAGCCCTGTGCTCCTCTATGGGCATTTATATATCTTTTGGACCTGTGGAGTTCTGCTGCACACAGAGCTGTGGGGAAGAGGTTGAAGTTTAAAAGCTTTCTAAAGAAAAAGTTTAAAAGCATTCCAAAGAAACCTCTTAGCACAAGTTCAAATGTACATACACAGTCTGTGACAGGGCCCGCATGAAACCTGGCACGGGGAGGGTGAGGAGTTCTACTTGAGCAGTTTCCTAGGATGCACCTTCAGAGCAAAATCACACAGACACTTGTGCAATACTGGCAATTTTTAGTTTATAACATCACATATAAACTCCTGAATATGAGAGCAACAGAATGTGTTGCAACTCTTTAAAGGAGGAGATGACATTTCCCTGTATCAGAAACAAGTGAGTCTGGCCCTGGGAAAGAGATGTCCAGAGGTGGAAGGGACCAAGAGCAAGGACATCTGCAAGAGCAGGCTGCTGGCATTGCGTGCAGGAACCACTGAGAGGGGCAGACAAAAGGAAGACCACAGAGTTGATGGGTCTCTCTTCATGGATACTAGAGGGAACTGCAGCTCAGTTCACAGCAGCTCATCCACTCATAGAACTGATTGAAACCAAGCCAAAGACAAAGGACCTACCCCACAGAAGGAGAATGGATTAGGGTATAAACTGATTTTGGTATTCTCTCTGACCCAGTCACTTTGAACACCCTCCCTTAAAAAAATCTAGCTTAAAATTTTAACAAAATCTTATTTTATATTATTTTTACATCTTTTGTCCTTTTCAGATGTATCAATATAGTTCAAAGCTCTAGACATGCCTGCCTAAAAGATAAAGTCAAAATAGAAGCCATGTAAAATCCTCAGTGGGGCTTTACTTTCATCCTTTGTCATCTTTTCTCAGATGTTTTATCAATGCTTTATCAATAGAATAAAATATCATGGGGCTAAATGAAAGAAATCTTGCAGTTTGTAGTATCTGTGTTTTTAAAGTCTCAGTACTAATCTTTTATTAACATTGATATTTCATAGAATTAGACTAAATAAATTAATGATCAGGAACAAGAAAGCTGAATAGGAAAGAGTTCTGCATATTAAAAGGCAGCTAAGTATGCAAATTTTATTATTTAAATTAAAATGTCAGTACCTTCAAATTATACTAATGATTCAAAGTTCATAATGAAAAAATTGTATCAAGGCTGTGGACTGACAAAGAATTTTAAAATCTTTCTAATTCACTCTACCAAATGCAGTTTAAAGTTATTAGATTTCTAACACTTCACTCTCTGTATAAACCATTATTCTGGTAGAAAATTAAACACTGAACTACTTTCATTTTTATGAGAAAGACTTGTTGAACAAATTTACCCAAACCAACAGAGTACAAGATGTAGTGTATACTAAGAAATACATTTCCATGCTTTGGAGGACTAAAAGCCATAGAGCTTCACACGAGCATTACTTCAATAATGATAAATGACAGCTATCATCAAGATAGTGGGATTCAGGAATCAACAATGAAGACCTGTAAATTAATGGTACCTGTAAACTTATCAGTAGAAGTTTACAAGTTCCATTAATTTTTAGTAGAAATTATGTGTAAACTTTAGTAACAAGTATTCATTAATCTGACAGGTTTGCTATGAACACAGAACAGAGAGAAATTATACAGAACACATACGGCCCTTATTTACTTTCAAGGTTGTTATTCAGCTACTGAATAACAGAATCCTACACTGCCAAACACTCCATTTGTTTCACTTATTTTACCGGCATAAAGCAGTACAAAGAAAAGATCAATAGTTATTATGTTTCTTCTAGCATTGACTCCAACTGCTTTGCAGTTTTGAAAAAATATCTTACCAGGAACATACACAACCAGTGCTGTTTAATCTTTAATGACTCTCTGGCTTTCCAAAAACATTTAGAGATGTTTGGCTTAATTCAAGAAGTCCTACACGTTTCAGTGCCACTTACCTGAGACAGAAAAGTAAGGGTGTAAATTGATTTCTTAAATTGTCAGTGTAAATGCCTTCCTTATGTTCTCAGCCACTGTGACTTCAAATGCCTTCAAATATTTTCAGTTTCTGCATTTTCCCACACCTTATTAATATGGCACTTTAGCTGTTATCACACATTGGTACACCCTTTAACTTCTTAACAGATAATAATCTTCATGGGCTGAAATTACCCATTTCCATGGCAAACAGTCTGTCAACAGCAGATATGGTGGGTCTTGCTTACAACCTGATCACCATTCTAGGGCTATAACTGGGTCTGTATTTTTCACAGCACAAATAAATGTCAATGTAATACCTGTGTGTATGATATATTGAGTTATTCATTATGAACTATTCCTCTTCAAGGCTGCTCCATCATTCAGCCACTGAGATAGCAGTACATAGTGAGGAAATTCAAATTGCATGAAAAAAACATATATCTGAAATTCCTTAATTCTGAAGAGCTCAGCAGCCAAAAACAAAGTTATTTTTTATTGGTCAATGCACAGGAAGGTTTTATGACTGTCCTTCAGCTAAATGCAAGATTTGATTGGTTCTGTTTTCAGAATATGCAGAGCTTGTTCTCATAGAGATATACAATTACCTGTATAAAAACCCCTACTTATACATCTATATATAGAAAGTATGCATACAGCTACTTTCATTTCACACATATACAGGGTCCTCCAGTTTTTATTTTGGAAAATGAATTATTATGGTGATAAAATAATGGAAGTTGGAAATTATAGAAGGAGCTCTCTATATTTAAGAAATAATGCCAGAATGTTTCTTTGTTCTTCATGGAGTGATTATTTTCTGACCTCTCTAATGCATCTTGGCCCTTAACTCAAACAGTGCAAATGATGCCAAGGTCAAATTTGTTCCTTCTGTAACGTTTAGCCAGCTCATTAGCATTGGAAAGTATAGAAAATGAAGTCATGAGTACTTTCTGTTATTCCTCCTGGGGTAACTGGGACATGACTGCACTTTGAAAACCTGTTCTGAGAAATTGCTGATTAAGCTGGAGGAATTGTGAGGACAGGGACGTATGAAAAATAGTTTTCTGTAAAGATCCAGACTCAGAAAGATATGACTCTTTTTTCAGGGAGGTTGCTTGTTTTTCTTAGATAGAACAAAACTATGAAACTTACCAAGATCTAAGGAGATGCCTGGAACAAATGAGTTGAGAAAAAACATAAGTATAACACATCCCAGGACTGTCAGGCATTTGATGAGAAGAATTTTGTCTGTTATTCTGTGCTGTAGACAGATGGGAAAATAAACTGAGTAATTGTATTAAAAGAAGGAGCTATCTATTATGCATAGAGTCCACAAAAGCATGTGTGAAGTGCAAACATCTGTTCCTCTATTGTATGTTCCTCTTCAGCATAAAAGATAGAACTACTTGAATAGTTTCCATAGGTGTGCATCTTATGCATACCTATTAAAAACCTTGATTATGTGGCCCAATAATAATGAGCTTTAAGAGATACAAGTATCTAGCACCTGTTGCATACATTCAGCTGTATTCAGCCACCCCCACCACAATTTCATTCCAGTAGGAGAAGTAGGGTTGAAATGTAGTTCCTACCACAGAGGGCATTCTGAGCACTCTGTGCTGTCAGGATACAAGACAAAATCACTCTTTTTTTCATATATGCTTTGAAAACCTACAAACTATTCAAGAAGCCAAATGTTTCACACTTCCTGTACAACTCTCATGGACATTACAAGCCCTTCATCTTTATGGAGTTTGTATCCCTCTGTGCCCAGCTTCTGCTTCCCTGTGCCAATCTCCTCATGCCCTCAGCCCCAGTGCTTTCCATCGTGTCTCTGCTTTCACTACCACCCCAGGGAATCACCTTCTCCCAGACCAAGTTCCTCTCTTGTTTCATGTAGTTTAAAGCTCTACTAAAATACAAGTAAATCTCTGTTGTTTAAAAAAATTGTCTCTTATGCATTGCCTTGCAGAAGGTGTAAAGAAAATCTTGGGTTTGCTCTGGTTTGGTGTGACACTTAGAACAGGGTTCTCCCAGTCAAGGCCTTGCACCTCAAGGAGTCCAATAAAGGGCCTGAGCTCTCAGATACAGGTCTGGATTCATTAGTGATGCCAGTGAGGCAGAGAGATTGTGACATTTAGACAATTAAATTTTGGAGACATTAATCCCACTACAGAGTTTACATCACTTCAGTTTCAGCATAAAGGCTTAGGCAGTGCTAATGCGTGCACAGCTAAGAGAACAGGATTTATTGAGTGGCTTATCCCTACTTGAGTAATAGAAGCAGTAGTGTCACAGAAGTGCATTAAATTAGAATCAGGATCGGGTGTATTGAGTACAAAACAGGAGGAGTGTACTCTATCATCATTCATCATGGCTACAAATAACTTATTGACACCTTCTGAGCCTTTCTGGCTATGGATTAAAAATTTAAGAAAACACTGCTGAATCATTTATTGATTCTATAAGTTACATTTTTCTAAGGAACAAAAGTACAAAACCTAACAGAACCTGATTATGTGGTTCAGCAACCTTTTCTGACCAAGAAGCCAACCACCCTGGCTGTCAATTTTTCTGCTTTCATTAAAGTTATTAAATTTCCATTAGATTCAAAGCACTATCTCTATGTAAAGGCAAAGCTTCATGTACATGAATACTGAAAAAAACTGCCATCTACTTACCTTTTTCTGGAGTTCCTGAATATTTGTTTCCCAGTTTTTATCTTCTTGTGAAATCTGTCTGAAAGAAAACAACACCTACTTTTTTCCAGAGTGAAATCAGAGCTCTGCCAAGAGTGTTGGAATAAATCCCTCTCATCACATACGGCTCACCTCTTTCCCTGCATGGGCTGACTCATACCACAAAGCAGTCATGGCCTTCTTACATCCAGCAGCAAAATTCCCATGAGAATTAACCTAAGTCTCCACTTTTGTAACAAGCTCCACCACTACACAAACCCTTCTGTTCATGACAAAGGTCAAAGGCTGGGAAGGAGCTAGACTCCCAGGTGTGGACCTCAGTATAGGATCTGGCTATCTGCAATGCATAGTTCCCCTGATAATTTCAGGAGCTGATGTGTGTGTCCCACTGTGATAAAACAAGGGTCGTGTGCTAACATCAGCAAGTCAGAACACATATGTTTCACATTTGCATTTTATAATGAAGTTCTTGAGATCCAAATAACTTCATGGTGTTATCGGCACAGTCAGCCCTCCAGCAAAAAGCCTTGGGGTCTGCAGTTCAGGAGCAATGTTGTTAATGCTAATGAATTTTTACATTGCTATAAACGTGCTGTGCTGGAGAAATCCTGATTTTCAAGATTAAATATACAATTTTTATTTACACCTCAGAAATATCTTCTTTATCATAGATTCTGATAATCTGTTAAAATCTTTTGAAAATGAGGTGATTTTAACAGCCCTTTTTTGTCTTTAAGTATTAATACTGTCACTCAATTCAAAGTATGCAATATCAGCAAAAATTATGTAAACAATCTTTTTACTGGAATAGTTTAAGAAAACATATTTACATTTTCTTGCTCATTTTCATTAACAAGGTTATTAATTAAAATTAACTATGTCCGTTTCACTTTAGTCAATTAACATTCAAAATATTTAGCACTGCTATTAGTCACCAATTTCCATGGCATAACACTTGGTTTTACCAGAATCAAAACAAAACAAGATTATTATTTTTTTTAGTCATAGTTTATGTAAACTTCTATACATAAAAATATGTCTGCACTCAGGTCCACACTGAAAATTTTTATTATAAAATAATTTCAAAACACAACAATTCACTGGTGACATGATTTTCAAACTCAACCATTCATTGAAGAGCATTTGACTTTTTCAGTAAAAAAAAAAAAAGAAATTACAGCATCTTACTATGCTGAAGCTGCAACTGCAAGGAAAAGTGTAATGATATATTTGTGATCTTTTTGAACCTAAAGCTGCCTGAAATTTCTGGACCTTTAAATTTGGGTAGTATTGATATATATTTTCCAGGCCTTACACATAGGTTTTGTCCTGAAATATTTTGTGTTTTACTGAGGCTGAGCATGGCTCTTCATATCTGCCCCAACAGCCATCTGATCAAGCAGAGCTGAGAATAGAGGTCTCATCCCAGGGAAGATCCCTGAAAGGTGAGGTGGGACATGCTGGTCCTTGCTCACCTGTGAAATGTCCTCAGCTTCTTCCTCAGGAGCATCTCCAGAGTCAGCACCTTCTGCATCAAGAGGCATTTCACAGCAGTCTCCTCTCTGCTGGCTGGGTTAATGCGCTGAGCAGTCAGTCTCCAAACATAGATCTCATGTTTCAGCTCTGAAAAAAAGCAAAATTGCCTCAATGCAAAGTCCAATGTGTATGAAACCAGAGATGCACAAAATATGTGTGAAGCTCCCTGGACTCAAAGCTGTTAAAATTATTGGGATGGTTTCCCAACAAATTTCCCCTTAGGAAGCTGCTTTTGCCATTCCTTTTGCAGAGCTGAAGGGAATGAAAAATAAATAGAAATTTTTCAAAAATTTAAATAAATTAACCACAAAGTCCTTTTTCAAAGAAAAAGAAGTACTGTCTTCAAAATAGACAGCATGCTTCCATTCACTCTATGTTCATACAAACAATTTTATCTATGCAAGACAAAAGTGAAATTTGCCACTGTCTTATGGAATATTGTTTAATAATATTTTAAAGGCTTCCTAAGATGATTAAATTCTTAGGCACTGAAAATATGCATAAACACAGCTACCATCATCTTCATGCTGACCTGGATGATATCTGATCTGCCTTAGTTCAGACAAACTGATTAGCACTTTGAAATTAGGCTCTAGAATCTTGTTAGAAATTTCAATCCTTTTTGAATTTTTTTCCCCCTCTACTGTCGAGACCTTGGAGCATGACCAAAAAAACATGTATTCCTGTTCAAGAAGGATATAAAACTGGGTATGCCGAAAAAAGCTTTGAATTTTACAGGAAATCACATAGAAATAAAATCAGAATATTCATTCGGAAACCGTCTGTGCAAAAGTTTCTTATTGACGCAACAGGATGTTTTCCCACCCTTCTTTTCTGCTCCACTCACATTTTGTGTTATTGAAGACAATATATGAAGAATTCAAGAGTTTATATCTTACAAAACCTATTCAGTCAGCAAACTGCTCTTGTCCTGAAAAAGGATGTGGAACTCTTTGCATCATGTAAACAAGCTATCAGCATTACTTATAAAAAAAAATATGTAGTTACATAAGAAAAATCTAAACATGTTTTGATGTAGGCAGTGATGTTAACATTTTATGCTGCAAATCCCTAGTGGGTGATGATATCTGCTGTCAACGAGAGCGCTAAATGTTTAAATCCCTGTCCTTTGCTACTCAGTGTTCATAACGATAATACAGAGACATTCTTGTAAAGATTAACCATGATAAGGAATTAGACCCAACAAAGCTCAAATATTTACTATCATAAGTGTGTCCAGAGCCTGCATAGCTGACACAGAAGAAAGGGATTTGAACAGCAACGGACTTACATTTTTTATGGTTTGTGCCTATACATCTGCACACTTCTGTCAAAGTAGTAGTATTTGCCTAAGTTTTACAGTGTAAGACCAGAAATATAAGTTCACACTACCAAAAGCCCAATAATTATCCTGAGTAGTTAAACAACAAGTGCTCAGCTAAAGTTTTATTCATACCTGAACAACAGATATCAAAAATATGCCAAATCTATCACTTTCTTTTGTAAAATATTTTCTGATTCTTGCCAGGAACATAATCTGGCACAAAATTATATTACAATATGAATAGGTCTTTCTTATCAAAGGATCATTTTGAATTCTGGCCATCATTCATTTTTGCACCAACATTTGTGACACACACAGATGTAACAGCAGTAATTTTCCACTCACAGAGAAAAAAAAAATCCTCTCTGTACTGCTTTCTTATGTGATTTTTGAGTTAATTGGACTGCAGCTTTGAAATTGTCATCAGTCCAAGGGAAAGAGCATGGTTTCGTCATTTTCTCTGGCAAACACTCATGAAGCATGAGCATCCAGTTTGCTCTTCTGCTTCCCTGTAGTTTATCTTTGCTGCAACAACTTTTCTGATGACATCTGTTCATCTTGCCGTAGCATTTCTCCCCATCTTTTCCAAGTAAAATTTCACCAAGGGTTTAGCTAATAGAGGGAAGTTGAATCATTCACCATCTAAATGAGATGCAAGTACTTCACAGACATTTTCACACAGAGAATCTCTATCTTCTGTCCTGCAGAAAGACGGAGCTATCATCGCTGTATCTGTGCCACAAATAAATCCACAGAGTGGAAAGTAGCATGACTTTGTTTCAGATTACTGTTGCACATCTGAAGTGCCCTGAAGTTAATCCTCAGTTTGAGCAAGGTTGGTCTGGTGCTTTGTGGTCTATGTTAAAAAATACACGGGTCTTCACATGGCTTTGATTGTGCTTTTATGTGCAGCAAGTGCATGCTTCATTTTTCAGTCATTAGTTTTCTAAACATCGCAAGGATATGAACATCTGACCTGCTGTGGAGTTTACTTCAGAGAAAACTGTACTTTGAAAATCAGAACAGTTGACACATCTTTTATAACACAACTCCTGTTGCAGTAATAATTTGTGAAGAGGTTTTCTAGGTCACCCGACAGAATGTTTCTCCTATTTCTCTTTTATGCACACTCTTATTGTAATAGCCCATCATGGCATCAGGTGATACATATTTATTAGCAGTAGGGTTTTTTTTTGAAGGAAATATAATGCAGAACCTTGAAGTCAGTAACAACACTGAACATGGCCAAAATCCTTGGGGCCTTGCTATACTTCTCCCATTTCATGTCTGCAAAATCATTTAGGCAGCAACCCCCAGAGTCTGGGAACATCTGTTATTTTATGACATGGACAAAGGCTTAATGCAACCACAGAATCTCATCAATCATTTTGAAATTATGACCAAGACAGCACAAGGGCAGCGTTTGGCTGCCACTGAATAGAATCACAGGATAGTCTCACACTGTTTCTCTCTGTCCATAAGCTTCTGATCCCTCCTCAGATGAGATCTGATGGTCATGTTATGCCAGGGTGAGCTATCTCCATTCACACACCCAATCCAGTCCGCAGGGTTAACTTTATGGTGGATCAGCCTTCTGTCCAGTGTCACCTCCCACTGCCAGCTCTATTGATAGCAACTAAAATGGTAAGTGTGTACCACGGCACGTTGTCGCTAAAGCAGCTGAATTAACATTTAACTGCAACTGTAGAAACAGTTGCCAAAGTGATAGAAGCAAAGTTAAGTTCAGTATGCAGTGATCTGGAGCATAAGTCAGGAAAGCAGGAGCCCAGTCACAGAATTCAGCCCATTATGATACTAAAACCTTTGTGATTGCCATACATTTATAAATCTGATGAGGAACACCAGCAATATACCTAGCATTGTTATTTCCAACAAGAAAATATTGAATTTTGGCTTAGTTAAAAGATCAAATAGAGGATCCTCAAAGATGTAAACCCTATGCTGCTGATATGTTCTGATTTTGTCATTGATCATATTCTGTCGAGGAGACCACAAATATGTCACCCTGGACCCACTGAGTTTAATGAAATTATAAGCTGCTGACCTGGACTGTGACATTTTAGAAAAAAAATTCTGCATTTTAGAAAATATTCTTTAATTGAAAACTACATATTATTTCTGTAATGTGACAATTAATAGTCAGACTGATTTCAATTGAGTAATCACACATTCCCTCCCACCCAGCTGCCAATAACAAAGAAGATATCCTCAAAAACTGACTTTCATTAATTCCCTGTCTCAGAATCCAAAAAGGCCAGATTTTTTTTAATTGAAGATACTCAAGAGAGCATGACCAGCCTTGATGAGATGATAGGAATTATCATTAAATGACAACTTTTAACTTGCATGTGCACTAAATACATAAACTACCTTTTTCATAAGCAACACAAGTTTGCACTGCTGGGTTGTGTCTAACAGCATTCGAAGCACATTCCTCTGAATATTTGCTTAGTTTTTTTCTCCACATGCTACAGTAGCTTAACTATTTTCAGTAATGCAATTCTTTTTCTTAGCCAAGTTCTCAGAATGAGAATATTTCTGTTTAAATGTTAACTGTAAAGCAAATTAAGTATAATGAATTCTAGCTTAACTAGCAATAGTAATATCTACAAATTTCAGTAATTTTTAAATCCTTGATATTATGGAACCAATCCTCTAAGCATTATTAGATGGTGTTATCTCCATTTTAAAAGTGCAGAAACTAAATCCAAAAGGTGAAACCCAAGAGTAGAAAAAATTCACCCTGAGGGATATTCCAGCTCAAAAACTCATGCCTTTCTCCTAGAGAAAGCACCCCTCAACAGGACAGAAGTATGAGGCTCTAAACCTAGAAAAACAAGCAAGAAAACAAACAAAACCAACCAAACCAAAAAAACAAAACAAAACAAAACAAAACAAAAAAAACCCACTGAAATATTCCTGTCTTATTGCTTTGAATAGTCCAGGTCATCAATAGTGGATAAAGGTAAGCATAGGTATAAATGTTGCAGGGTCTCCAAAACTACAACAAAACATGTACTACTTGCTAAATACTGTTGCAACTATTTAGCATCAGCTAAATACCTGCAACAGAATGCAGGAAATCTGCACAATGGTGCGTAAAGTGGTATTTAAATAAAAAGACAGAGCGTTTATATAAGCTTTTCAATTCAGTCCAGCATCTGGGGCCCTATTTGGTTATCAAGGCACCTAATGCCAATCCTGTTACCCAGCATGGGATTGTATCCATTGCGCAGGAATTACAGGACATCCTCCTGCCTGCAGCAGAGCATCTGAGCAAAGCTCAGAGGGTGCCACACACCCAAATTACCCACCAGGAGTCATCTTCTGATCAAGCTGGAGCAGGCTGCAGCAGGCCCAGGAGTTAGGCTGTTTAGAAAGCTGCAAAGCAGCAAGTATCCTTCTCCTTCAAAAAGTACCTGGAGTTTTTCCTTGCTGTGCTTTGGGTTTCCCTCTGTAATTTTAACTACTGAAAGAATCTACAACATTACAAGTCTAATCCTGATTTTATGAGGGAATAGTCAATTTAATATATATATGATGGTCACATAGGACTCAGAGGGAGTAATCCACAGACATTAAAGAGGGTTAAATTTCTCATAACATTTCAGGATGGTTGATAAAGCTACACGTGACTCTCCAGTTGGTTTGTCCCTGAACAGGTGGGATCTCTCTCACTCAGGTGACATGGGTTCTTTGTCATCTCTGGGTAAGTCAGAGCCACAAACTTATTTCAGTGCTTTTGGTTTTGCCCCTTAGTTTCCTCTACTGCAATTCCCCATCTTTTAAATGGAAGAATCTGAATATATTCAGGTTCCATGTGTGCTCATTAGCACCTACCTAATGTGCTCACAAATACTCTGTTCTATTACACTGAGAATGGCACAAGGAAATCAAGAGTCAAGTATATTGAGCATGCATTGATCTAAAATTTTACTGTAGTTTGTTTCAGAAAATTTTCTTCAAGCGTAAAATTTAGAAAAATAATTCTGGCTTACTCACTATCAAAAAGTTTTCATTCAGACTGCCAGACTTGCCAATGAAGACTAATTCTGCTGGTGTTTTCCATTAAACTACAAGTCTCTCTCAAAAAAAAAACTCTGTTAAATTCACTATACTCTTCTTAAAAGCAAATAGATACAGTCCAATCATAAAACATTTTGCACAAAATATAACTACTGCTGAGGTCCTTTCAAAACCAGAAAAAGTGCTGCAAGCCAGCACTTAGAGATGGTATTCCCAAGGATAAGGGACAGAAAAGACACAGACTCAAGGACTACTGTCTTTTGGAATACTCCAAAACATAAAGCCTCTTCTAATGTTTTTAATAGGACAAAACGAAGAGCAAAATAATGAAGATACTTCAGACTCACCACAACTTTTAGCAAAGGTTTAGAAGTAAAAACGGTGACCAATACAACACATTTTGATAAATGAAAATAGCAGAGCAATTCAAAATCTGTCAAAGTTACACTCGTATTTGAAACATCATCACACTGAAAGCTTTCTGCAGCAAACAAACACAGATAATGTGTTACATAAACCTAAATAGTTCCTTTAAACTCTGTATATTAGGAAGATCCTATGAACTTCAGAGTCAACAAAGTAAAGTGAAAAAAACTGTCATAACTTCACGCAAACACTGTTAATGGAAAGGCTGGTTCTTGCCAAGCACTGTATATCTGTGCCATCCTTTCACAGCTGAGGCATGTGTGCAAGAACAGAGGGATACAAATGCTGTAAGAGAAACAGGAAGCATCATTACTTAAGTTTTTACCTCCCATCAGTGATTTTCCTGTACTGATTCCTTCCATGAAAAATGTGTATAATGAATTGTGAAGTGCTGCTCTATTGAGTCAAAATGACACTATATTATACTTTCTTTCTGCATAAGACAGGTAAAGTAATATTACAGCTGCCTTCTCGTGATGGTTACATTATCTATGCACTAAGCAAATAATATGAGATTGTCATATTCTCCTTGTTTTGCAATGTCAGAACACTATTTTTATCAGCTGAAGACAGGAAGAGGCAGATCAATGTTTTTCTCTTTCCAAGTGGAATACTCTATCAACTCTAAAGCAGTTCAAAGGACATATACAGGATTTAAACATAAAATTATCTAAAATATTAAAAAATAAAAACATCTTCAATCTGTGGCAAGTAAATAACTACATTTCTTTTCATTCCTGATCATCAGGAGAGCTATTGAAGGTGAAAACAATAAAACACAGCTTTTGATTTGCATTTTCAAACATGAAACCATGGCCCTGGTGGATCTTCATATATTATCCAAAAAGGAGTAAACACAGTGTCTGAAGGGACATTAAGACTACCTAGTTTGTTTGAGACTGAAAGTCTCACAGTTCTTTGAAATAAAAGACACAATATGTACCAGGTAGATAAGATTTCAGATACCAAGAACATTCATAAGAAAGCTGCATCTTTTAGTTAAGCACACTAACATCCACAGTAGGAGATTTAAAATGTTAACTATTCGCTATTTACTGTTAATATATACAACTGGATTTCAGAGAAGAGATCAAAAAAGAACACACACATACAAAAAGCAACCCACAATTCACTGTCCATATTGTTCTTCAAGACTTAAAAAATTTTCCCATAAATTCTGATGAAATTAGCATCTTGGGTGAGGACAGTAAAGTGCAATGCATGTTGCAAAACTGGCATCCAGACTGAGTTTGGAGTTGAATTCTTGAAAACATATTGAAATATTCCTTTCTTTGGACATTACTCTCTTAATAAGCTGCTTACTGCTTTCCTCCTTGAACCAACCTCCAAGTAAGGACAGGCCACTTCTTCCAACATCACATTAAATACCAACAGCAGTTCACTGGAAGTCAGTAAAGCACCTACATAGGTACAGATGCACCTCAGAGCAGAGATTTGTCAATGTACTTAATTCAGCTACGTCACTGATGTACCTCTCACCAATTCTAGCAAGAAATGGTTCTTCTAGTTACAAATTCCTAACTAAAATAGGACTAATGACTGTGCTCTGACCCCAAGCAGCACATACACTGATGCTGCACGACACTTTATCCAGGGTGCCCTCTGTGTCCCCGCAGTGTCCTTATGGCTCAGACATCATCATCATTTTATGTGAGCTTTTTGCATTTCAAAGTGTCTGACACAGCACTGGAGTCTTCTCACAAGTCATCACAGTAGTTCTTTCCCCTCCTCCTCTCCCTTTTCTTCTCTTTGAGAACATCTCTAAGGCTCCACGTGGAAGAAAGAAACAGATTTGCTCAGTAATCTGGTTACCACATTTCCCCTTGTGGGAAACAGCACCACGTTTTTCACACATTAAGCACTTTACACATGACTATGATTAATTAGAAAATCCCTTCTGTTGTTGGCTTTACATGCTGACTCTGATACTACCAACAGTATTTTCCCAGTAGCTACAGACAATGAGTTACACCTGAGGGAATAATGTGCTCCCCCCCTCCTGCTATCACCACTCATGCTGAAAGGATGGATCTCTCAGCCAGTGAAATTACTGGAAAAGAATAACAAGTAACACAGGAGAAATGGGGAGCTGGTGTCAAAGAAATTGTGCTAGGAGAAAGCTCTTCCTCTTTGGAAAGAATGGCAATAATAATACTTGTCACCATGTGCCACCCACTATCCTGGGGAAAGCAACCTTCCCAAACACTGAGGTCCACATCTCCACAGCTCGATAACTGAGACATAGTAGTGTATTGCTGTGCTTCCCAGGGACTAAATCATATATTGTTAACCCTTAAAGGAAGAAAAAGCTTTGGTTTCAAGTTGTCAGAGTGGGAGTTGAAACAGTAAATTTAATTCCTCTTACACTCACATATTATTATTTCCCCCTACATATTCTTTTGGGAAAGTGTAGACATATATATATACACACTTTTTAAACCTTCTCAGCTTACTCTTCTAACCCTAGCATCTTTTCCTGCATCACACAGAACAAGCAGTAGGTTTAACAGCTGAAAAATATGCTCAAAAAAGTCCTCAAAAATCACTTCATTCTTAAAAACCATTAGATTTTCTCTCTTGTGGATGAGTTCTTCAGAGTCTTTTTCTTTTGTTACATGTCTTGCTTAAAGCCACTGCAAGTAGGTAGTGGTTCCTGGGGAAGGAGCAGGTGTTTTTGCTGCTACAGAGGTGCTGCAGCTCAGTCTGAAAGCCAAGAGATTAAAGACACTGGTAACATACAGCACTGTAATTAAGATTACAATGTATCTTCAGAATAAGAACATTGTCTGTTTTTAAAATTAATGCTAATCCATTTTAATAATCTGTGCAGCCTAAAGTAGCAGAAAAAAAAAGCTTGAAGCTCATGGTGCCCAGGGACAAAAAAGTCTGGGGAGAATAATATACCAATTAAATCTCACATATCTTGTTTAATTGCTAATTGAGGGCAAGTTGAGGAAAGGCTGGTATTTAGTTGATTAAAACAGCTGCTTCAAACAAGCCATCTGAAGTTATCACAGAACCAGTGCAACCTGAGATGAAAGGACCCCTGAAAGCACTCTGGAGGTCATTCTGCAAATCCAAACCATGACACCTGTCTCCTAATGGAGCTGTGCTGGTCTCTTTCTTTCTCTTCCTCTTTCACAGAAATTTTCAACAGGAGTGGCTCTTCAGTATTTTCTCTAATTGAACAGCTTCTGATTAGGTTTGCAGCAATGGACAAACAGCTGATTACACCAACACATGGTATACTGATCAGGAGACCTTTATATCTGAACAGACTAAGCTGCAAGTAACAAAAATTACCAAGAAAAGAATTGAGGGAAATATTCTAGTCGGTGTTTCACTGGTAAAAATATTATGTTAGTGAATAAACTGCACTATTCAAATTAATTTTAAAAGTTTGCATACATACTTTTATTTCTTAAAAATCAAAAACATATGCTTTAAAAGTTTATAGCTGAAAGAAAAAAGTAGCAATTCTATTTTCTAAAATATACATTTATAAAATAATGCTATTATGTCAGGATCAATATTGTTTACAGTTGGTAAAATGAATTTTCTTGATGGCTTTTTGAAAAGCCTTACTTTGTAGTGTTACAGAGAAAGAATCTAGGATGTTAGGGTCTGAATTAATTTCTTTATATCTCTTGCTTTCTGGATAAGATGTCTAAGGGTGCAGAAAGCCTCATCTGTTTAAAAATGAAAATGTCTACCTCATACCAAAGAGATATAGAGGAGAAAGAAAAATTCTTCCTAATTGTCTTAGAAAATAATTAGCTAGTATAATAGAACATCTCAAAAATGTTTTTGATTTAAGTACTGGGAAAGGCTTTGGCCTTTAGAGAGATGTAAACAGGTAAGCTGAGTGCACCTTTGCTAAACTGACACCAAAGTCAAAACCAACTGTCTTCAGAACTTCCTAAGCAGTGAAATCTCCTCTGACCTTTGGGATTTGAGGCACATTGTACAATCTACTGAAGAGAGGAGTGTCACTTCTGCCTTTTTAATAAAATCCTAATCCAAAGCAAATTTTCCCTGGAACAAGGCAAGGCACTACAAGTGCAACTCATTTTGCCTAAATGAGGTACCTATACTGAAAGCTTCTGCCACAGTTAATCACCTTGGACTCTCCTTACAAGAGAAAAGTAAACTTTTGAGGGCTGCAATACATCTGCTGTAGCATAGACAGCTACATTAGTCTTTAAAAAGCACTTCTCTTTCTCCACAGATAACAAAGGAAGCCAAGATATATCAACTGTGTCAAAAGTTGTCTTGACCGAAATAAACAGATACCACACACACAGGTTCAGAGACAAAGTACATCACATTAAAACGTGTTGCATGCTCAGTGAAACCCTGGATCTTAAGTCTTCTGCAGCCAAAAGTGAAAGAAGCATCAGTCCCAGAGAAAAAGCAGTTGTACTCAACAGTCTTTGTACAAAGCTTGCTAAGAAATTGTACTTGGTGAAATATTTCTTACCTTGTAAAGAAATTGTGAACATTTGTGGGTTAATATTAAATTTCATCCCTGAAAGAGAAGCCCTAGAACAATGATAAAAACTTCAAATTTACTGAATAGAAAGACAGAAAAGCATGAAGGCTAAAAGGGACTGACACAGTTGACAGTCATTGAAACAGTTTTATCAACACTTTTAGAGACTGTTGAGGTGAGTGATATAAAATGACATAGATTTAGTTCTACTGAATTGTAGAAATTATTCACCAGGAAAATGTAGGGTAGGAAGAGCCACAGAGGCAAGTGGGAAAGAACTTGAAAAGTTCTACTTTGATGAAATGTCTTTCACTGACCAGAGACCAGCAAAAGATTGCTGAAAAATCCGATGGAAGAAAAACAGCAGAGAGAGAATGTATCAGTGCACTATATTTGTCATTGGGGAAATCTGGGATATTTCTAAATCTAGGTTGTGAACTCCGCCCTGAGCAGATATTATCTGTTGCAACACAGAACATCCTGGTACTCATGCCTATGGCTATAATAAATGATGCAAAATATTCCTGCAAATTTTGCAAGATACTTAATAATTCATGTCAAGACCTCAATCTTAGCACCAGAAAAACATCCACTTCCAAAAATCATAAAATATCTCAACTGAAAATAAAATCTGAATTATTAGTTGAAAAATTAACGTTCAGAGAGTGACAGTGGGCACTTCCATCTGAAGAAAGTATTGTAGTAGGCACTTTTAAGTTTCCACTTAGCACATATTCAGCATAACAACTATACCTTCTTTTCATGCTCACACTTACCAACAATTTCACTTGGCTCCTTATTGTAAAGTTTTTTGTTCCAGTAAAGAAGTCGGAGAAAAGGAAAGGAGACCAGAACAACAAGGCAGATACCCAAAAACATATGCCCTGTGAAGGCTGCAAAATCCAATCCCTGAAAATAAAAACAAAAACTGAAATTATAAATCACTTCTTTTTTTCTGTATCACCTACAGAGAAAAGTATTCAGCTATATGTACGTTAACATTCAATAATAAATGCAAAGCAATATATTAAGTTCCAAGTACAGTATCTTCTGTATTTCATCCGTTTCAAGGAGACAAACCAAGTTACAATTTAATTCAGAGAATTAAAACATAGCATTAAAACTTACTCTGAAACATGCCTCGTGTTCCTGACATGTATAGTAAAAAAAACCCAAACTGAATCGTTAACTTTCACTTCTCACTTAAATCACTGTAAATTCATTTCAAATCACACTCTCAGAAATAGTTAAATTTTAATCACCAGGTTTTGTTTTAAACTGATAACAATACAGATTTTTGCAATAATTCTATCTGAACCATTCTTCTGCAATAGAAGTATTATATGTCAGTACTGTGTTTATTTTTCTTCCTGGTTAATATATGGACACAGTTTTTTATATTTTACACAATGAAACCCTTTAATGAAGGGGTTCTCAAAAAGTTTAAGCAGAACATATTAAAAAGCTACTGTTTTCAAGCAATTAGGATGAATAGTGACTACTTGACCAAAGACTTTGAAGTTGGCCACGCTGTGAGTAGGATGTTGGACTAGATGAACTCTAGGGTCCCTTTCAACTGAATTATTCCATTGTTCCATATTGCACACATTGTAGTGGAGCAGGGTTAGCCTTTGGGCTGGGCTTTTCTGAAGTAGTCATGACTCACCTGTCCAAAGAAGTTACCCATGAAGCTCCAGAGAGCATCACATCCAAGTACTCTGGTAGTAAGGAACTGTCTTATACTCAAAGAACAGAGGTGATATAGTCAAAAAACTGGTGATCCCAGCAGAGCAGATCTGTAACACTTGGAAGAAAGCATGGTCCAAGCCCTGGATAGCCCAGATTGTCCAAACCGAATTTTCAGAGCATCCACTGATGTGCCAGAGACTCTACAAAGTGAGTGGGTCTGCCTGTGACACACCTCTATGTCTCTATTGTCCCCTGCTTTTTAGCTATGAGCTTCCTATAGATCCTTCTGTAATTCCAATGCATATTTAAAACAGCTTTTCTTGCAACAACAGCTGATACACCTTTGCTGTGTTAAGACTATTGGGAACTTACTACCTTAAATGTGTGTTCTCCTATATTGTCAAATGCTAAGAGAATTTATGTCAAAATTTCCTAGTTGAAATGTCTCTGGTTCAAAAAAAAGGAAGAAAATGTTTCTCTATTGTACCACAGGGCATAATAAAAAGACACATGACACAAGAAACTGATTACAATCATAAAGAACTTTCATAGCCAGATAAAGACTGGTGCTCTTTGGCAAGAAAATCCATAGCTTGCAGACAGTTAAATAAATCTCTAACCATAAATATGCAGACCTAGGATTAGAATCTGATCCTATTAAAATACAGGTTTAAGCTTCATGAGGTAAAGAAAGTCTTCCCTACTTGCTATTTAACAGTAGATTGCTTGACTCTTCTGCTCTCCAGACACTAAAAGGTGAAACTATATCTGTTCATTCGCTGGCCTTTTGCAATAACTCAGCTACAGCTGTTGCTTTTATGAAAGTAGAAGAAAGATCCTCCAGGAACTGGAATGAGATTCTTTTAAAAATTGGACGGAAAAACGTGAAACCACAAAGCAAAATAATGTACCTTCATTCGGTTTGCCTACACAACAGGTCAGCCACTCAGGTGTCTGACATCTCTGTAAGACAGATTTTACAAATCAGTTTTTACAAAAATTAGCCTCTGGGCATCAAGTTAAGATTCAGAGCTACAGGAGACATTTCTATGAGGGATGAAAACAATATTCATAACTCTAGGAAATTTAGAAACAGCAGTGAATGAAAAAAGAAATCCTACAAAGGCTCAGTGTTCATAAGACCTGCCCTCAAAGTATATAAAGTCTATATCCCCCATGTTTATTTCCTTAATTACAGCATCTAAAATTGACAATAAATCTAATTTGTATATGGGTTGCCTCTAAGATTATAGCCAAAAATAAAGGTCATAAAATCTTGGCCAGAAAAATAAGAACCTTAAAATCTTAAAGGTGAACTGGCTTTAGTTCAGAATTTCTTGGTTTTGTCAATGTGCCATTAAACCGTTCAGGAAGGATGTAAAATCATTATTCAATTTTGTATGGTGTCTGAAATGGCACAAAGAGATGTAGGAAGCTGAAATGAATTAAGCTGTAAAAACACTGAAGCTATACCAGCCAAAATAACTGCCTAAATCTGACTGGAAAAAAGAATTCTTCACTGAAAGAAAAATTACTGGGCAACAGGTGGTTGAAGAGCAATAAAGTAGTTAGGATTGGTCAGAATATACTCAATACAGAACTACCAGAATGAGGGAAATTACCTTTGCACTCAAACTAGTCTTATAAAAAAGCTGTGGAGATGAAGCTTTTCTTAGGCTGGCAGCAATATGCCCACATCCTGAAGAAAGATACCAGGCCAACTACGACGGTAGAAATTCTCTGCAGAAATACTCATGCATAAAGACAAATGTTAAAGCAGGAAAAAAGATAATTAGGAACCCAAAGAATTCTTGATTAACTCTCAAGTTTAAATATGTGATGTCTTCATTACCTGTTAAAGGATCTTGAAATTAAGGAAGTACTCCTTGCAAATAAATGCAGATATAAACAGTCACTTGCCTTTACATTTTTATTATCACACCAAATTCAGAGGAAAGAAGTTATGCTTGGTTACTGAAATGCCACAATGCAGAAGCTTCCCCAAAAACACAGCACAAGAAATATGTCACTTGAAACCCACAAAACTAACTTCTTGATGAAGAAAATCACATCACCCTAGAAGGCAAACTAAAATGCTGAGGTTAAGAAGGAGATCTCAGGTCTGACTGATAGTTGAAATGAATCAAAATGAAATAGAGATCACAAAACTCTTTGGGGAAAAAAAACAGGATTAACACAGCTTCATGACATAAGAGCTGATGTAGATAAGCCTTGAAAGTGATTTGCAGACAGCATCACAAGAAGAAAAAAAAAATGTCTACTAGATTTTTCAGCACCTTATCCAGAGCTTAACCAAGCTTTACAAAGAGAGTAGCTGGTCTGAGATTCAGGATTTTGTTAAAGTTCATAATATCAGCACATTGATCTTTCATATCTCTCAGATCCCTGGAGAAAAGAAAACATGCTGCTCTGCTCCTACTGCAGAACAGCTTTCCAATTCAACTGAAACAAATGGTTTTCTAACATGGAGTGTTCTTATTTCAGGAAAGAGCTCGCACAACAGAATTGTCAGTGATAACGCAAGACTGGAGTCAATTCTCTTCCCATCCCTTGCTCCTGGATTTCCTCCTGGCTTTTCCTCCTTGCATTGATCCACAAGAGACAGCGAGTGAAAATGAATCCTGATGATTGCTAGTCTTTGACAGCTGATGCCCTCTAGTCACGAGGAGGCTGAGGACTATCAAGTGCACTACTTTTTATGGCTGCTATCAGAAAGGCTCACAGCAAAGTACAGACAGCTGCCCGTCCTGATGCTTTGGTCTGGGTGCTTAGCACCAGCCTCTCTGCAGCATAGGGAATGTGATTTCAGGGGAAAAGAAGGGCGATTTTACACCAGACAGGTAGCTAGTAGCCAGCTGGCAGCCTCCTGGAGAGCTTGAAGAGACTAAAGGGTTTTCACTGTACCACAGATACCAACAGTGCAGCAGAGAATACCAAGGTGGTAGCACAGTTGCTTAATCGGTTGCCCCCGTTCCCTTTTTCCCACTCCAGAAAGGACATGAAACATCTCCACAGAACCTGCATTCATATCCTTTGTGGCTGTGGATAGCACATTTTATACCTCCTGAGTCCTCTGCGCTGCTGGGGCCAGGATTCAGCATTGTAAAACACATTAAAGTGCTCCACATGTCTACTGCATACAACAAAAAGTCATTTTCACTAAGATTTTCCTTTTGTGCAAAACAGACTGGAGTAGAATTGACATGCACAATAGGCAAGAAATATTTTTCTTCCAGGAGATTTCAATCTAGGAGATAAATACCAAACATGCTTCAAATGCCCCTTACTTGAGGCTGTGAAGATTGTGTCAAATTTCTCCTGTTCCCCAGTCGACAGAAAATCTAAAGATTTTGTTTTAGCAAGACAACAGCCTAAAGGTTCTACTGCCTACAGATTTAGAGCTGAAACAGAGTGGGCATCTTTCCTTGGTTTATAGTTCGAAATGCAAAGTCAAATATATCAATTTCATATTAGGAGAAAGTATCATACTGTTTTCCTAAAAGGTTAGCTTTCTATCTTCTTGATCATTATTTTTTTCATTGCTTTTGGAGATGTAAAATTAAATTCTAGCAATTCAGACCTTTCCAGTAGAAATCTGCCTTTTTAGAGAGATGAGAAAGAAAAAATTATAGCTAGATGCAGCAATTTGGGGAGCAGCAAATTCTGTGTTTCTAGCCAGAATGCCCTTTACTTAATATTTCAAAACTAATAAAATGAGGAAGAGCAAGAGTAATTTATTATTTCTACACTGGCTTAAGCATCCCTTCTAGCTGAGTGACTGAGATCTACATTGTCTCGGGGGAGCTGCTCATGATGTCACTGAGCAGAAACTGAAAGACAAGAAATCACTGATGGTCTAACATAGTTACATGAAGATAATGTTTATTTGAGACACAGATGAACCTCCTTTTTGTTTTGCATTATATTCTTTAATGATTACTACATGCATAAATGGGAAAAATTCTGAAATCAGATGTAAGCCCATACATTTCAGTTCATACAATTTACTTAGGTTTGTTTGTTTGTTTGTTTGAGAAAAGGGACCGATGAAACATCGACAGAAAGGATAGAATTCTACAAATTGATTAAATGTTTTAACAAGCTTGCATCCAAAAACTCAACAGCCTAGCAAACTACAGGAATCCATTTCACCAGTGCTTGAAATATCTTTATAGATTCATATATAGGATTGTCTCTTCTTTTATTCAGAATTACCTACTTTCATTCAAAAATTTTGGTACCACAATTTTTCTTTAAATTTAACCAACCATCCTGCTAAATTTAAACATGAAAGCTAGAAGTCTCTAAAAGGCAGAACAGGAAAAACAGATGTCTGTCAGTTTTCCAGGGAACTCCTGTTAAATGGCAGGAATAACTCTGAGTGGGATGCTGAAATGCCCAAATCCTCAGCAAACATCAGATTAACAGCACAAGCTTTATCACACACTAAAAAAAACAGTAAATAAAAGGATATAATCCAGTGGCTAGCATATGCTAAAGCTGCCTTTGCCCTTATCATTACCTCTTTTATGCAGATTAAGCCTGGATACACCAGTGCACATGTTCGTTATTGCTGCGTTTGCACCATCGGTTTGCTCTGGAGATCTATTTGTCATCCACTCTTTAAAGAACTTGTAATCACAGCCTATGCTTACAGCACATGCAACTTCTAATCTCAAGGGTGTGATTGTAGTTGCTTGTGAAGTTCCCAAATACAGAGGATTGGTTGCTCCAACCTTCCTGAAAGCAAGGACCATATCAAACTGGTTCATGCTCTATTATGCATATAAACACAGAGTTCCAAAGTCTGAATCTCTTCAATATCTCTTCAAACATAAGAGATATCAAACATATCTCTTCAAAATACAACTATAATTTTTTAACCGTGGCCACTCAGTAGCAGCATTCTGAAGATAATAAAACATTTTAAACGGTTTTAGATTCACTGAACAAGTTTACCATTTTCTCTTATTTTCCTTTCCTAGAATCACAACATAACTGTTATTTTGTGAAACTTTTTCCAACTCCAACTAAGAACAAACAAGAGTACAACAAATCTTCCTCTCCTATTATGCAAATGTTCCACCGATTCCAGTCATGATGGTAGGGAATATGTCAGGATTTTAAATTAACCACAGCTACAACGAAAAAGTCCTTTTGACATTCATTTGCATCTCAAGACAAATAAAGAGACTTATCACTACATATTAATGAGCAAAATGTAACCAAAATCTTATTTATTCAAACATGGTTTAAATAAAATATGTTTAATACGATGTGAGTTTTCCCCAGAACCTAGGGAGAAAAGTCTCTCCAGCACTACAGTAAACAAAGAGTAAAGCATTTCTAACACTATAACCAAATAACAGCACCCAAAGTAACAAGGTGACATTTCTTTTCGCATTGATATAAAAGACAAGGTTTCCTAAGAAAGTATAAACTTGCATAATATTTTACTTGGCTGCTCTTAGAGGTTGCTGTACAGCAGTAAAAGTTCAGAAAGACTGCTAAATTCTCCTCCTGATAGCACCTAAATAAAGCAGAAAACCCAATTATCTACATAGTGCAATTCACTATCCAGCTTCCTACAGGGGAAGTTGACCAAGTACTTCTGTACTTATTGTGCAAAAATAACACTGAAAAGGAAATGAAAGAGAATGAAAAGGGGAATTTCAACAACAATATCTAGTGGAAAATATTCCTAGAATGTCCAAAAACATGATCATAATGCTAAGAAGAGGTGTTTTCTGTAGAAAATATCATAATAGATAATATAAAATACTAAAATTCTAAAATGTCGTTATTGCATTCAGAAACTTTTACTTCTGAAACAGTTCTTAAAAAAAAAAAAAAAAAAAAAAAAAAAAAAAAAAAAAAAAAAAAAAAAAAAAAGAACAAAATAAATTTTACTTGGTACTAATGTAGTAGGCTCTCCAAGCATTTTAGACACAGAATTGTGGTGGTTTTTATGACCCTTCTTCACAGCAGCCTTTGCTAGAAGTAGTTTCACAAACAAGACAACAATGTCTATATTTCTCCTTCTGATCAAAAGAGAGCATGCTGGAGCAAGTGGACAAAATTAGGAATCCAGCTATTAGTTCAACAGCTCAGACTGTAAGAGGCCAGATGGTCCAGGTCAGTCCCTCCCTGCCCTCACTCCTGGCTTTATCCAGTTACTCCTGCCAGCACTCTCCCAGGCAAATCTCCTTTAGAAGGGGTGAGCCCTAAGCAGTGAGGACATAACCCAGACTATGCCACACTGCCTCAGGGCCAAGGATAGGTCTTTAACCTTTTATTTATATACAAAGATATAACAATTGAGAATATAGAAAAAAAGCAGCAGCACAAGTTCTATGGTCCTGTGTCAAACCTAATCTATTTCATTATGTTCTTATTTCTGTGATGCAACAAAAGCTCTGAAAAGAATCCAGAGTGAAAACATCTGATAAGTTTTTTGTGCTTGTTTCAGATACAGAATTTGCTATAATGTCATATTTGCTAGGGTATTTATACATCTGAGTCCTCCCAAAAATATCAGCATCTTGAACAAAAAAAAAAAGTAAATTTTTTTCTTTTCAATTGTGATTGCTTAACTATTTTGCATGTTTATAGCCACTTCTAAAGATTCTATAGAGATTATGAGTTTATGAGTATTTAGGAAAATGACCTGCATGGCAGGTGCAAATTATTCTCTTTTAGATCAAAAGTTTTGAATAGTTGCAGAGATTTCATATGTAAAATGTAAAATGTAGCTATTAAATTCTCAGCTAACAATATTAGTCTTCAAAATCACCATCCAAACTAGCCAACTGCAGCACATTTCAAATATTTTGATGGTAAATACTCAGTTTATTAAATACTATGAACATTCAGAGACATTTTCCAACCTGTATAGTACTTGACTAATTTGAGTGTATTCAGTTAATTAGAAGCTCTTTCTTTTATAGAGTAATAGAAACATAAGTGACTCCAAATTAAAAAAAATAAATAAACCTAGAACTTTGTACTACAACTTCCTCCTCCCACTTGCACAGTTATTTTCACATTACCCCGATTAGCACTACATTTCTTTAAATTTATTTATTTATTTTGAGGTTTTTTGACACCTGGCCAAAACTGAAAGCAGGTGCCTGGTGTCCTCATACATGTGCCCATTACAAAACTGCTCCTTCCGTGGTGCTGCTTGTTGTTGGCGATGCAGGGTCGGGAGAGGGGCTGCCCCTTGCATCCTGAGCAGACTGTCTCCCTGCTGCCTCACCAGGCACAGGTGATGGGAGACAGTGCCAGAAGCAGAAGGAGGACTTGATGTTCCCATGTTCAGGGCTAGCAGGTTTTCATCTTCATTTTCACATTTTTCTTTTTTTCCGACTTGTTGCTCTGTCTGCAGTTCTCTGTTGTTTGGCTTCTTTCCTCACTTTGCCATTGATGATGAAATCCTCGCCAAGAACAAACAAAGGAAACTGGTATCCTCAGTCATATCAAAAATCTACATCACTATTTTGTCCCCAAAAGATCACCCTGTTCTGTTTCATCATCCTACTAAAAAAGAAATAGCATGGCAAAAAAAAAGTGGATTATGTTCTGTTTATATGGCTGTCTGTGGGAAGAGAAGGATCAACACTGCAAAAGTCAACACCACTACTTAACTTTAGTAGCCAAAGAGACTGCAGTACTTACCTTCTTCCTCAGCTCCTGCTTTGAAACAATAATCACATTTGGAGGATCCCCAACAGCCGTGGCAGCACCCCCAATATTTGTGAAGATTACTTCTGCAATCAGGACATGCCTAGGATCAAGATTAAGTACTTCACAGAGCCTGTGGCGTAAAGATAACAAAATTAACTTCTTACCCTATGCATAAATCACCTTAATTCTTAAAATGCACAAAAATTGCAAAATGTAGTCATTTCACAGAAAAATGGCAGGATTTTAAACATAATGTGTGCATATCGTGAAAGTATTTATTCTGCCACAGTAATTATAGAAACATAAATGAAAAGTTATTGATTTTTAATGTTTAAAATGCGATAATTAATGGCTACAAAATTGATGTATTTTTTAAATCATTTCACTTAGTCAACTATTAAAAGAGTTGGACTACACAGAAAATAGCATTTCAAATTTTCAGTGTCATACAGCTTTTGAAACCATGGTCCTTAAACTACACTGACCTGTGGAAAACTATTCTGGGCAACCACAGGCTCTGCATTCAGCAACATCGATTAACTTTTTTATGGGAAGTAGTGGTAGAGGATTGTACAGGCTGCTTATTAGCCATGAATCATCTATTAGAGACTGCAGCTTTCAGCCCAGGTTTGTCCAGTTCATTCAGTTCCTGTTTTCCTCCTTCTCTAAAGCTTGATCATGAGTAATTTTTAATGCAACAAGAGTAGAACATACACATTCTTCATGGTTAAAAAAATCTCAAAATACTTTTAGCAGTCCAAATATATTTAATGCTTCTTTAGTAGGAGGATGCTTTGATAAGAAAAAGTAAAATGTTTCTTTAATAAGAATCACCTTAGAGTGCTCTGACAAATATTGGGCTCGACTCAGTAACCTCCTGATTCATTCCAACTCAGAGCCTACTTACACAGAATGGGTCTTCACACAGATTACTTCAATTTGCACAAATTACATTTGCGCACACATCTGCATAATGCACTCATTTCTGAAGGACACGTTTGACTTTAAACTTCTGCTGTGGCAATAAAGGTTGAAGGTTAAAGTCACACCCAAGCACTTTGGAGCAAGGAACAACTGCTTTCCTCTGCACAACTTATCAAAACGTTGGTCCAGAATGCAAAGACGGAGGCCACACAAATTATTGCCCCCTGTGCCTCAGAGGGGATGGGGAGAAGATTGGGCAGGAAGAATGTTTCCTCAGTACTGCTCTCACTGCAGTGCTGTCACACGTCCCTGAAAGAAGAGCTGAGCTTCACAGTTTAGCGTAAGTCTGTATTATTAAAACCTATATTTCAGAGACAAAAGAGTGTATCCCACGAAAGCTTAAGTGGATTCACTTATGCTATCACCAAGAGTGTCAATTTAAAACTCAGAAAAAACACTGTCAGATGACATATATATATATATCACCACATAAAACTCCAGAAAATAATAACTGTGCAAAAGTACACCATTTCCCCAGCAGCATGAAATCGTTCAGTTAAATGGTACTTTGCAGTACAACTGTCCTAAAAGTACCGATTGTGGTACAAGATCACAATTGTACTTGTAATTTTAACTTCGTTGCTGCTTGATTTCCCAGTATTTCAAAATATAATCTACACTTTACTTTGGTAATTCTTTCTTTTTTTGGGCCTAGTGATATCTTGAAAAGAGAACTCTGATGTAAGTCAGAAAAGGCTAAGCCCAAAGTATAAAACCATCAGAATGTGTTACCTACATGGCAGAGTCAGATTTCTTCAGTTTAATTACCCTGGTTATATAACTCCTCATGTCACTATTAGCCATTTCCATTTCCCAATAACAAAGTATCTTGAAAATAAGGTACAGCTAAAAAAGGGTAGTTATTACTTTTTTTATCAGCTTACTACAAAATGCAGAGTGAAACAAGTATCATGTTTTATGCCTTATTAAAGGAAATACAAACCCTCATGTTCACAGAGTAAGTACGATTTTCTGCAAGCTTTATTTCCATGGCAATGGAGACTGCACAGTGCAACATAGTGAAGCTGTAGACAATGGCAGTAAGATAAAAACAAAAAATGACCCCTAGCATGAAGCTTTTTGAAGTAGGTAATTATTTGGATTTAGTAGGTGAGATAAAATTTTATTTTAGTTTTGACAGTGATTCAAATACAAATGTTTCCCACATAGTGAGTTTCCCCTTCTTCAGTGTTACAGGCTCATTTAGTATAAAACTGAAGGACTCAGTATACATTTAGTACAAAAGTCCATTACTTAAAGGTGGCTACAAAGGCAGAGGCTGTCTCTTCTCAGGGATCCATGTGGAGAAGACAAGAGGCAACAAGTACAAGGGAGAGATTTCATCTCAGCATGAGAAGAGAAATTTGTGGTGAGAACAGTTAACCACTGGAGAAATCACCCCAGGGATATCGTAGAGTCCCCATCACTGGAGATTTCCAAGATGTGATTGAACAGAGTGCCAGATAATGTCATCTACACTTCCTTTCCCACAAAAGATTGTACCAGATGGTCTTTTGAGGTTCCATCAACTTGGGCTATTCTATGATTATTTGAAAACAAGATAAGTGTTACAGCAGCTCTGACTGTAAAAAGCTTTTTATGCTACACTGATGTCTGGACTTCAATCCATTCCCAAATTATATTTTATCCAAAATATTCTGGAACACAGTTAAAGAAAACTTGGTGTTTAATAGTTCCAGTGCTGCTTGCTGTTAGAGCTGCAATTATTGATTAGGGTACAGCAAAGTCATCTCTTTAAAATATAATTGGACAGAAGAAAAATGGAGTTTTCAGTCACCAGCTGTTTCCCAGTCTAGAAAAAATTTCACTTGCGAAATTGGTTTACACTGCATTTTAAAGTGGGGGCATATCTTAATAGACTTTTGTGTACTTTAATGTGGTAATGGCTACATCACTCAGGATCATTTTAAAAACACAAGATCTTTCCAAAACTGAGCTGGATTGAACAGATTTGCCTGGCCAGACACAGGTTAAATTCAGGGTAAACAGTAATTTATAATCCAGCATTGATTAAATGTAGTTGCAAATCATGTGTTATTAATTTACAGAAATCTGAAGTAATTAGATTCACTACTGTCTGTTCAAAGTTACAAACATCTAATCTCAAATTCTGGAATTAACCAGTAGTTGTCCCAATGACATGATCACCAACACAAGTAAAATTCAGGTTCTCATATTCCAAGACAAAGCTGTTAGATGAAATATGGATTTTTTAAAAATTTATTTTCACTAAGATTAGAAGGGATAACAACTTCATAAAACATAAATTATTATCTAAAATTGTATATAGATATTATCCATTGAAGGATAAGGCAGCTTTAATTAAAAAATTCCCCCTGTTTTACAGGAAAAATATTTCATCTACTAGGAGGAATTTGGTTCAATATGCTATTGTAGTTCAGATATGGAGACAAACCATAGCTGCCAAGGCAGTATTCACAGGTTTCAGATATGAGCTCAATATTAATGCAAAGGGAAAAGGCAACCCATCCCTTTGAAAGTGCTAGCTTTTTATTCTACTATAAGAGTATTTGAAGTTCTGATTTCCATTTAAATGATAAAAAAAAAGTCCAAACAAGTATTTTGCATACCTCTACTAGTGATTGCTGGTTATGAAACACGAAGTCCAAAATCATAACAATAAAATACCTTATGGTTACTGGAGTAAAGAGCAGCATAGTGGTAACGTTGTCCAAAAATGCAGAAAGAATTGCAGCAATGAGGCACAGAAGCGTAATCATGGCCCACACCTTGCCTCGAGAGAACCGATAAGCCTAGGAAAAACAAACAGAAGAAAAATTAAGGGACTAGATCACTCCAGCTTAGTTTTCAAAAAATGATAGATAAAGCAACTGTATCAAAGTTGAGCAACGGTGGGCTCAGGGCATTTACTATTCCATGAACCTCCAACAGCATCCTCTCCAACATTAAATAATTTGGCAAGAAAATATTTCATGGAAGTGGGGAAACACTCCCATCATGCCAATGAAGAAATAAGTCTGAAGAAGCATCACACTCTACTACCAGTCACAAAGGGGGTGTGTGGCAAGAGAAGAGCTGAGACCCCATCTTCTGCCTGCATGCCCAGGTGGACTAACATAGTTCAGACCTCCCATTCTCCCCACAAGCTGGGACATTTTCCCCATCCTCAGAGCAGCACTGCTGGAGCAAGTCTAGAGGAGGGCCACAAACACGATCAAAAGACTGGAGAACCTCTCCTATGAGAAGAGGCTGAAAGAGATCTGGGTTGTTCAGCGGGAAGAAGAGAAGGCTCTGGGGTGACCTTACTGCACCTTCCAGTATCTAAAGGGAGACAATAAGAGAGCTGGGAGAATGGGAAGGGGTCTTTTGGCAAGGGTATGTAGTGATAGGACAAGGGGGAATGTCTTTAAACTGAAAGAGTGGGCTTAGATTAGATATAAGGGAGAAATTCTCTACTGTGAGGGTGATGAGAGTGTAACAGGTTGCCCAGAGAAGCTGTGGATGCCCCATCCCTGGAAGTGTTCAAGGCTAAGCTGGATGGGGTTTAGAGCAACCTGGTCTAGTGGAAAGTGTCCTTGCCCAGGGCAGGGGAGTTGGAACAAGATGACTGAGGTTTCTCCCAACCCAAACCATTCTATAGTTCTATGGTTATGATTCTATGAACTCCACTTTTCATGTAATCTTTTGTTCTGCTGCTGTGCAGAGGTCTGTGGCTGCTTTTCATGTGTGATCATAAAGCTAATGATAGTTCCTGTATTTCTTTTGTCCTGCTGACAGGCATAAATAGAGATTTCAGCTACAGCAGAACTGCCATTCTGGGGAAGTCAGTGAAATAATTCCGCTTAATACTGTCCACATGCTTGCCTACCCTGCTGGGGACCTTTAACTTTTTCCTGTAGAAACAGAATTGCATTAAGGCCTTCCTTTCATCCATAAAAGATTTTTTCAGTATTACAACTTGACCACTGTCATTTCTGATGTGATAGGTATACATGTCCCTAATAAAGGTTCTTTAGAGATAGTGCTTGGTGTAACAGATTTGAATAAATAGTAACTTGTTTAATCTAGAAATAATTACAAGTACCAAACAAACCTACCTTTACTGCACAGTAGTCAAAGAATCCAGTCTCTGAAAATATGGCCACCAAAACCATCTACCAAAATATGAAGAAAAATATAATGGCATGCAACTAATATATAATAGTAACTGAATTATTACTCAATACTAAACCAAAGCAGTTTGTGATCCTGAAAAATGTGCTTCTTATCTGACACAGCTTTGAGAATCTACTCACCTTCATACTAGAATATCCACTACAGCTGCCAGATATCTCTAGTTAATGCATCATATGGTGAAATATACTTTTCAACATAAGCAGTCTATCAATGTCATACTAGTCTAGTTGAATTTTATTTGTAATGACTAAGTGGGCATCATGTATTAAGTACTCAGTGTATCTTCCTTAGAGCATTAATCAAGAAAAACCAGTAAGTGTGTTTGCTTTCTGCAGTAATGCTCTACAGAGCACAGAATATAGTGTTTCAAAAACTGCTTGCACTTTCCCACATCTAGGAGGTCTCCTGTCCTTCTATCTTTGCTCCCAAGAGAATTTTTTTTGCTTTGTTTTTCTGTGGGAAAGGCAGGGAGCAGGGATCAGTGTCAGGAAATAAGGAAAGCTCAGAATGGAAACAGATAATCGTAATTTTGTCTCTCTATATTGGATATTTTCTGTTAGAGTTTAATAGCACTTGGACAACTCTTTTTACCACAAATAGCTCTGAGCAAAGTGATTAAAATAAAATACGATTATAATCTCATCAGATATGACTTCTCCATTTCTGGATTGCTTTTTCATAGCTTCAAACATAGCACTGACTAAGACAAAGATAACCATTTTTCCAGCAGAGTGTGTTTGAGGAAGGTTTTGAGTAAACAAAATTTAAAAGATAAATGAGAGTGATAATAATTGGATCATAAACAGGTCTTCCCATTTATAACCCCCAAGGATGTTTTTAGCATGTTATCAGCACGATTACACAGATTTAAAAAGAAATAGAAAAGGATCAACATTTCAAAAGACTCCTTCAGAGGTCTGATCATCATCCTTATCGGTAAATTCCTTAAGACACAAATTTTTGTCATAAGTTGTCTGAGTAAACTACAATGGACAAAACGTTTTAAAAGATAACATCTCTATATTAAATGTGATTGTTTCAGCACATTTAGAGCAAAAGATATGTTTTAGTTACCATTCCAAACAATAATGCCAGTGTCTCATAGTCAATCCACTCCACCACTTTGACCATACTTGGCCTCTGCAATCAAAAAATAGAATTACTAGTGAATGGCAAAAAACACCTAACTTGTGATTAGCTATGAATTATAAAATCCACTTAATTGATGAACCATTTAAATAAGCCATGATGGAAATTAATAAGTGTTCCTACAAGGTACATAAATAGGACTCTTTATTATTGCCATTACTGCTACTATTATTACTAATTCAAAGTACTGCTGGCACCTTAAGTGGATCATTATCAAAAGCCTACATCGGGCTATTGGTTGGTCTAGTTGTTTTTTACATAGTGTTACAGAAATAAAATATAACCAAATTATATGGTACACTCCAGTTTCCTTTTTGGTAAGAGAACAAAAGCATACCACTTCACCTGTGAAAAAACTGGAGGGAATTTAAGGGAACATAGCAATGATATGGTTATGAGAAAAAACAGAGAAAAGCAATCTGGGTTTTCACTATATACCAACTAAGAGTAAGCCGCAGGTGAAACAAAAGGGTTGGAACACAAAAGCGTGAGATGTAATTATTTAGGGTAGTATAAAGCAGTGTATCACCATTTAGGTTTGCTTAGTAGCATTACTGAAAATAACAGTGTTAAACTAACTCTGAATTAAGCTGAAAATGGTTGTACTCAGCTTCCTGGAAATCAGAACAACAAGGCATCAACTGACTTTCTTACACTTTCCTTGTCTATACATTAGTCTGACCTGTTTTCCCACCCCAGTATCTGTCCCCCCACCTCTCTTTCTTCAAAATACTGCTTTATCCTGTGCTCAGCCACACCAGAGCAAACATGGAAATTTATGATACCCGACAGCATAGCCAGAAACACTGAGCACTTACAGTTTGATAACTTACCTCTCCAACAATAGCCAAGGCGGCTAAAGCTGCCAAAGCGCCCAGCATCGCTGCAAGGGTCCTGTGAACAATCTGCAACAAAGGGCAAGAATTCACCTCAGACTCCTCTAAGCATCTTCTACTATTGAAAATGAGGAGGGGAAAGGATAAAACTCATGCACATGATTCTTGTCTTGGTTTGCATAAGGCTCTTTTCTGACCAAAGAATGGTTAATTATTTTACTATTAAAAAAACCCAACCAACTAAGACCATGTCTGTACAAACCCTGCCAGCAAGTCTCAGCTCTAATCTCCAGGTAGAGAAGGGATTTCAGCACCAGTTTCTTGCTTTTGCCAGCAGGTTACTCAAGATGGGAAGCAACTCATCTTCTATAACTTAAGGATCAAAAAACCTAGTACTGTTGGCTTCTGTTCACAGCCTGTGGAAAGAAGATGCATGCCCAGGAGGTGATCTACCTCATTCTTTATAGGGGCTTGCTCAGCAAATGTGCCCTGAAAATGTGGGTTTTTTCTCCAGGAACTGTAGTTATTTAATCCTCTGTGTCTGGGAGATCAGAGATAGTGTAAAATAACTCAGCTAAAGTAAGCATATAATTAATGAAAATCACACTACAAAAGACTGAATCTAATTAACAGTTTTTACTATTAATGTGTTTAAATATTATTCCAACACATTAGAATTACTGTTGAGAAAGAAATAAAACAGTATAGAAATATCTCATTTGCTGCTAATTTCATAAGAAATATTTTGCTGATAATAAACAATAGGATGAGAACATCTCAAGGCCCTGCTGCCTGTAAAGGAAAAGTGAAAATGGAAGGGTGTGGCTTTGTTTTTTCTTCTTAATCGTAACATTTTTACAGAAATGGTAAATAACTACACATTGTACCAAATTACTAGAAAAACAAATATAAAAATTACTAACTCAAGAGTCAAAAGAATGATCTGTGTCGTTCTCCTCTTTTCCTCAAAAATGCACTGAAGAACAACCTATTCATAGCCACAAATCAGGAGATCAGACCACAGTTTTTAGGCCCTAATGACCTACATGTGCAGAGCACAGATTACAGCTCCACCAGCTCCTACAGAAATATGTGTGATAACTCACGGCTCCTTTTTGATTTCCAGCTTTGACATGTAAACACACATATGGCCCTTCTGATTCTGCAAAGGTGGGGAACATTTGATAACATTTGATAGTTCTTCTGGCTGACAATCAGTTGCAGCAATTAGACCTTACAATTCTTGCCAATAAAAGGTGCAGCTGTCCATTGGGGAAGGGGATCAGCTTCTTACCAGAGCAAAGCTCAGGTGTAAGCTACTGGGAAGTTCTCAGCTGTCCTCAAACTGAAGGTTTTCTCCTCATCCAATGCCCTCTTAGACTAGATAGCTTTTTTGCAGCTCTCAGAAAGATATAATAGATTTTCTGAGGTTTGTTTAGCTACAGACCTTTTGCTTATTTCCACATAAGGATTTTTGCTGTCATTCCTGTATAGTTAATTGCATACATTAGGTTGACTGCACTTTCAGTTTTTCAAGAGTTTGCTGTCACCTATGGGTGAAGTTTGCATTAATTTCTACAGAAAGATGAGGAGAAAAAAAGCTATATAAATTAAGTCATCTCTCCTTTTTCCTACTGGTTTTTCAAGAAGGATATACAGAAGTTTATCCTGAAGAATGAATGAGGACTATTCAGGTGCAAAGGTTTATTACAAAACACGTAGCAAGTGTACAAATCTCTGTTCCAGCAGACTATCAAGTGAAAGTCATAAAACAATGTAAAGCCTAGAAAGCACACTCATGTAAACTCTGAGACATGTAAATATTCAAAATTTGAGATTTAAGGAGGTTTAGGAAAGAATAAGTTACTTTCTTTAATTTTCTTTTCAGAGAAAATAAACCCCAAACAAATAATAAATTTGTAAAAGTATTTTTAAAAGCTTACAAATATAGAAATTAAGAGATGCAGGTTACAAATTGTTACACTCTTTGAACCACAATTCCATCTAATACATATTTTGAGGGTATTATATCAAATAAAATTCCATTATTCTTTTCAAAAATAGTACAGATGACCAAACCCTTTTGAAGCCTGGCAGGAGAATAAGTATTTTTTCAGGATGAATCTCAGAGTGTATCCATAAACAACAGATCAGGTAGAGAATTGAAAGAGCTCAGAAATAAATTAACACAGAGATTTAATCCCAGGAAAACTGAGAGATTTAGTGGACTTCTGAATCTAAAGACATTTTCAAAGGTTAAGCAAGAAACTACCTGTGTTCATCTGATCCTCCTCATGCTCAAGAAAGTGCATACCCTTGTGCAATGACCACTGAGATGAGAAAGAACTGATGAGGAGGAAGATAAAAATATCTCAGTCTATCAGTTTGCATGCTAGAGCTCCCCACCTCCTAATCCAACTGCAAACCTTATAAACTCAATGCAGAAAGGGCATCTTCATCATCAACATCACCTTTAGTTTTGTCTGAAGAATACCTAGTAGTGCTGACTAACTGCAAGAGCAAAGGATACGGCTCTTGCCTTTTACAAAGGGACAGTTATCCCAATACAAATTGCTACTGAAAACAATGCAGTCCAGATTTCACTCTTTACAATGCAGGATTCAGTCATTGAGCTCACTGATACAGGACATAACTAGGCTGAGAGGTGAAGAAATTGAAAAGAAATTGAATGAATATATACGAAATTTTATATAAGTAATGAAAATACTCAAAGCTGCAACAATGAAGGCTCTTAAAAACAGCATCAATAACGTGGGTTTTACAGCAACATCACACAGTCATGCTTCAGGGTCAATTCAGAATAAGTGAAGACTAGGAAAGATTTCTATAGCAATTTTGTTTCATAATTATCTGTAGAAAGTTTGCTTCATGATTGTCTGCTGTGTGATAAACGCGATGTGCTGAATACTGATTCTGTATTATAGTTTCCATACTCTTAATTCAGGAGTTCATTTTAAAGTAAGAGATTAAAGCAACCCAAATAATTTATGCCACAAGTCTTTGTGCTTCATGTTAATTAACAATATACAATTCCAGAGCTACGATGAAAATTGGATTTATAAAGTTGAGACCTTCCCCATATTTAAATTTCTTTATCTATCTGAAAGTCCTTTGGAATTTTTTAACCGAGTTCATCAAATCATTTGGTAGACTGCAGCAGCATCACTATAAAAATTATTCAGATATCCAAACACTAAATCTTGTAGGGTGCTCCAGGGGGCAAAAGGAAACTATTTAGAAGCTAATTGAATGGTGACCTGTATGCTGTTTCAGAGTATACATTTCTCAGCTGAAATCCAGGGCACACCTATTTCCAAAATGCGCTTCTGAAGATACTTGATTAATGATTCATTATAACAAACAGTTCCACAAGTCCTTTGTTATATGTGATAAATAACAGTTGAAAGATAAGTGTCAATGATTTTAAATGTAAAGCTTCAAGTGCAGCCTCATTTCTTTTCTTATCCCTTTTTTCTACAGCAAAGCCTGTTGCATTAAACTACTTATTTTAGTGATAAATTAATTTACATTTCATAGAGTGGTAGAATTGCTGCATTTCAACAGGGAGGAAGTTGTTGTCAAGCCTATATCCATATATGGATTTTATGCATTTTTCACCTACCTCCAGAGTAGCTGAGACCTTACTTATAAAACAAACAGCCAAAGCCCTCAAAGACTTTATAAAATCTCTAGTTCACTTCTTTATTCTCAGAGACAAGGAGAGAGAGAAGGGGGGAGAGAAGGGGAGTAAAAATTGCTCTAGAATAGCCTTTCTTCTGACTTTATATTTTCTATCTATTCCTCATTATGTTTTAATAAGGGTTTATTAGGTTAAAAGAAGATATCCTTAGCAGTGAAATAGGTTTTTTCCAAAGACGGTTTGTTTATCCTAAAGATAATCAAGACAGTATTAGCCTAACAGCTCTGAAAATGTGATCCTAATTCAGATTCTTTGATGGAGTCTATCTTAAAATTTGTTGCCATGTACTTTACAAATTTTAGTCATCTGCTTTGCCCTGGAATATTCCAGTTGTTTTAGCAGGACACAGATGAAACTTCAGTCTTTTATGTGTACACATATTTGATTCACTCATAAGTGGATCAAAATAAGTGGATCACAAAAACCCGATAGTTTGGAAAATTAATGCCAAACTCTAAAACTGGCATCAGAAGCTGAAATCAAAACTGAACATTGCAGAAAACAATGGTAATTTAGCTAAAAAATTCAGGTAATTTTTCCTAACTGCCAGCAACATAACTGAAAATCTGAGCTTATGTTAGAAAACAAGGGTCAAAAAAGCCTTGCAATACTTTGAACTCTGCCCTGGTGAAGATCCACTTCAAAGCTGAATGGCATCAAATTGTCAATTCATGGAAATATGCTTTATTTCTGGCAATTGCACCATTTGGACAGAATATAAAGCAACAGACTAGAAATACAGGATATAATCAGATACAGACGAAGTCAGAGCAGCAGAAAAAGAAAGTCTGTGGTGCCAGACATATTTATTTGATTTTCTACATGTTTGCCTATAGTAAAGAGACTACAATCTCCTAGTACCAGTTAGTGAATGCATAGCAGCACATGTTCCCTTCAGCTGGTGATGGCAGCTCATGATTTATCCCCCACCCTCTTCCCCTCAGTTTGCTTCCTACACAAGCTCTGCAGAAGCAGTTCTGTAGCTTCTTCAGCCATGGGGCACTGTGTCCAGCACAGGGGAATCCCTCACAGGGGAGGTGTCTCAACAGCTGGTGCAAAATGAATGATAACAGAAAACTAACTGTCTTAGAATTACTTAGTTAAGCAGTAGCAAGTAAATTCTATATGGATTTCAATGAGGCAAAAGGGAGCTGCTTCACATAGCTTAGAAAGTGTGGCACGTGGATGCAGTGTGCAGGGATGGGCTGCAGCAGCTCTTCAGGAAAGCATGGAGGGTATAGCTGTTGAAAGATGATGCTCATCAAGGATCCCAAAGTGACTACCAGCACCATAAAACTTGGTGACAGGAGGAACAGATATCTATATCTGCACATTAGGACACTACGTATTCTATACATGCAGACGTAAATCATAAAACCAGGCGTTACACTAGGTCAAATATTTAGAAAATCCTATTGTTAGTCTCATTTTTGTAAGTCAAAATATGTCAAAACTGCATCAGTGTACATAAGTATGCCTTGCTTGGGATAAACAAAGTCCTGAACCAAAAGTTTACTCCGTGGTCTTCCAGTATAATAGTACTACCATATGCATGAAATATGTGACCAAGACCAGTTAAGAGCACCGACTGGAGAAATCTGTGGAAATAGAAACTTTAGCTGCATATCTTAGTATCAACATGCATTCTTATTCATTCTTTGCACAATAAATAATTTTTGCCTGTAACTGCGAAAATAATATTCCATATACATTCAGTAATCTCTTTTTAAAGAAAAATACTCAACACTAAAAGAGGTTTTTTTAAAAAATTGAAGCACTAGGTTCTGTAGTAAATTTTGTAACTTCTGAACATCTACACAACCTCAAGGTAAGAATGCACCCATCTCTGTCATTCTGCTGTAATACCCATTTCCATTGAGATAGTGTGCCAAATTACTTTCTCTGATGCAATGTCAGTGGAGGAAGTCCTTCCTGGCATAAAGAACCCTGCCTTAGGGAAAGTCATAGAAGGCAGCAGTTTATCACTTCCTAATGCAATGCTACACAAGATAAGCACTATACAGGATGATTTGCTTAAATAGAAAATGCTTAAAAGTAATACTATATGATGTCCAAAGAAAATGCCTGTATTTGTTCACTTTTATCTCTTTGATACATGTATTGGTTTTGGCTGGGATAGAGCTAATTTTCTCCACAGTGGCTGGTATGGGGCTGTGTTTTGGATTTGTGCTGAACACAGGGTTGATAATACAAAGATGTTTTTGTTACTGCCGAGCAGAGCTCACACAGAGTCAAGGCCTTTTCTGCTTTTGTATTGCCACACTGGTGAGGAGACTGAGGGTGCATGGGAGGCTGGGAGGAGACACAGCCAGGATAGGTGACCCAAACTGACCAAAGGGGTATTCCACAGCATATGGCATCATGCTTAGTATAAAAAGTGCAGGGAAGAAGAAGGAAGGGGGAAATGTCTGGACTGATGACGTCTTCCCAAGTCACCGTTACATGTGATGTGGTCCTGTTCTCCTGGAGATGGCTGAACACCTGCCTGCCCATGGGAAGCAGTGAATTCTTTGTTTTGCTTTGCTTGCATGTGGAGCTATTACTTACCTCATTAAACTATCTCAATCCATGAATTTTCTAGCTTTTATCCTTCCAATTTTCACCCGGATCCCTCTGCTGAGGGAGTGAATGAGCTGCTGTGCGGGGCTTGGCTGCTGACTGGGGTGAAACCACAACACCACGTTAACTGAACCAAGAACTACATGATAGGGATATTTTATTACTCTTGTCTAGGAAAGAAAGCCCTGAAATTCTGTGATTAAGAAACTGCATTAAGCTGCCATCAATTCTTTCTATACATAAAACACAATGCAGAGAGAGAGAGAGAGAGAGAGAGAGACGTAAAGACAGCAAATAATTTGTTGTGAATAAATTACCTGATTAATTCATTCCCCTCTTCTATATAGAAAATCTATAAGCTGATTGTAGATTCTGCAGAGATATTTGTTACTCCATAGCTCTATCAAAGGCTTTGAATGAACAATGTGCACAGTTTACAGTCTTTTCAGTGTCTATGAGTTTTCTCCCTCAGTGATATCACTGTTTGCTGTTTGTAGAGAAAACTGATCAGACTAAAGCTTCATACTGATATGGAACATCAAATTAACTGGTTCAAAGTAGCCCTTGGATCATGCAAAGACAAATATATCCTTAATGCATGAGATTAACCCAACTATTGAAGCCCTTATATTTTCAAACCTTGGAAACTTGAAGAAAAAGCATTGCTGGAGAAAAGAATGTAGAACTAGGAGGGAAGGAGGGAAGTATCATTTGCACAGATATTGGACAGAGGATCCAGAAGAGGGTTTAATCTCGTATGATGAGGGTTGAAATGACTGCTAAGTTGAGTCTTGTTTTGAAATAACCTCCCACTTCAGAATATTAAGGTAAAAAGAGTTTGAAAGGTATAACATACCTAGTCAATGTTTCTATCAGAGTCAAACAAAAGAGAGAAATCTGCCATATCTATATCACTACAGCCACAAGTGGATGTTTCCCAGCCTCCACCTGTTGGAATGGTTCTGATGTAAGAAAATTAGTTTTATATACCTCCAGAAAATACCAGAAGGTAACATCCAGTAACATGAGATATCTTGATAGCCCCTCAGAGTCAAATTTTAAAAGCAATTTTTCATACATGGTATGAATTTCGGGATTTTGTCTTGTTAAAAAACTGGACAGGCACACAGAGAAATGAAAGAATTCATGTTCTGTAAATCAGTGCTTTGAGAGGTCACATTAACAGAAAGTGAAGTCCCACGGAAAGACAGGATGGTGATCATTGTTACATGCCAAGGCACTCACTCCTGTAACATTTTAGCTACATAAAACATGTTCTATAGGACTTAAGTAAAGAGCCAGTAAAGGACCTAGAAGACAATAAACCAAACCACTACTGTGGGCTGACATCACCAAGGCCATTGTTTATCAACAGGCTGGCCTAGGAATGAGCTTTCAGTCTTGCAAGGGTCAATTCTGTTCTCCAGCACCTATCTCAGCAGGCTTTGCTGACTTCATCCACTCCAAGTGCTTTGACATCATTCCTGATGCACACTTTCATTGTGTCCTAAAAATATTACTACATACGTATCATTACATTTGTAGTTTCAGAACATTTTCTGAAACTGAAGAAAATGCCACCATTTGTATTTTCCCAGTTATCTCAGCATTCTCAAGACTAATGAGATTGTGAATTTTTAGTAAAAACATTATATGGACCGAATAAAAAAATTATGTGGAAAGGTATTTTCCTTTCCCTGGGTGAATCTTTTTCAGCCCTCTTTAAATAGTAGGATAATATAACCATACAGAATTACAGCCAGGCACTACGAACAACAGTATAGCAAGCTGAAGTACTTTCATTGCCTTTATAGGGAACTTTCTGCTCCAGCTAGCAGTTCCTCTGGAGACTCTTTCATCCTTGACATCTCCTCTCTTTTTCATTGCACTTTTCTTTTCTGAAATCTTTTCCTCTTTAAATCATGTCATCGCATCTCCCTTTGAGCCTGCCCCCTGTACTTTCATGTTTTTTCATTCATTTTTGCCCTTCCTCTTGCTGAAGGAAGACACCATTTGAGGCCCCAAAAAGAACTGAGTGGTTCTCATTGCTGTTTCTGTGCATTAGAAGTGTACGTGCGTTCTAACAACTCGTTAAAATTTTAAGACTTCATGGCTCTCTACCCCTCTGGCTGCCGTAGGCAGGGTAGAAGCAAACAGCAGCATTCAATTAAGTTAATCTAATGTTCTTTTGCCTCTCTCAAACAGAAAGGAAAGACACCAATCCACAAAACACACACTATGCAAGGCAGGGCAAAACATTTGTGTTTGTCAGTCTTTCACAAATTGAACAAAATACAGTTCAAAATTAGGTTTAAAAGGCATAGAAAATAGCAAACGAACATTTGGAAATTAGTTTTTGTATTTAGTGTTGAAAATATGACTGCTATTATTTCAAAAAACAGCATTCTGTGAAATGAGGAGCAGTCTTAAAGCAGACAATCCTATCTACTCCTTAAAACAGAGAGCAGCACCATCCAGTGGCAGTTTTTTCCTATTTAGTTTTAGTTAAGGACAGCTTACGTATTTCTGAAGTACCATAGCACCAAGAAGGTATTTCTCTTTAAAACACATATATTCAGAGCACAGCCAGACTTCTACAAAGATAGATTTAACAATTAGGTTGGAAATAGTCAGTGTAAAATCAATATTCATACTGGATTAATAATACAGAACTGTTCTAATAAAATACCAAGATGTGATCCAACTGAGGATTTTGGCTTGGTATTATACTGCATTTTTGTTTTAATTGAAACTCATCCCTTCCTCCCTTTACAGCATTTTGCTTCCTTTGTTCCTTCTTTCCTTTGTTGCAATTAGGGCAGGTAAAAATGACTAGTTTATCTTACTGGTGCTGGCTCTGTCCTCTTGGAGCCTCCTTGTTGCTGACAATGGCTCTGCTCTACACAAGTAGTAGAAATCCCAGCACATCGGGGGTATTGACTCAATCCTCCTCATAAGGAACAACTTGCAATTCTCCTGCACAGCGGCTTTAAAGTAATTTTGAGCCTCTCAAAATGCACAGAGATCAAAAGGCACAGAGGTCACAGCCTCCTCCTAAATTAGAGAAAGGCATTAGAGAACGACAGTAAACCTTGATTGTCCATACTGCTTAATTGGTAGCTCAGTAATAGGCTGTTTTCTCTGGAAGAATATCTAGGGTACCACTTGTTGAATATTTCATTCTGGGGGAGAGGACAAAAGGATCTGTCCCATATCTGGATCTCCATGTTCAATCCAGTCCTCCAGCATCCACCTCAGCAGGCTTTACTGCACACCCTCAGTTTATGTCCTAAAAGCATTACACATGGGGATGGCAAGAGTGCCCTCACTAAAGTGCACATTTTCAGGTAGGGAGGTAGGGGCAAAATAAGACTTTTGAATGGCAATGGTGCTTGAGAGTTATGGGGACTCCAAACTAAATCCAAATCTACCTGTTGCCCAGGACAGATGTGATTAGACTGCTACAGAGGAAGCTGGATTTCTACCCAAGGTAAGTTTTATACTGGATTTTATGGTTCAGTTTTCACTACCCTGATTTAGCTTCCATGTAATCCTCAGAGGCCCAATACTTACAATTTGGGAGCTCTTTTACTCCCTACCACCCCCAGTCAGGGGGGAAGATAAGGGCAAAGTTTTATTCTTGCCCAGGAAAGTATGGCTTGGGCTCTTACCAAAGAGGGTAGCAGGTTTGTTCTGATAATCTGCCCCTAATTTTCTGCCAAATCCAACAGCAGCGTTTTAATTCCTCTTCACATTTTTTTCATCCTAGAACAAATTAAATCAATAGCAGCAGGAATATATTCTCTCCCACAAAGGTCAGGGAGTGCATCAGCTACTATTTTCTTCTTTACACGGTCTTTTCCAATAACTGCTATGGATTTTTCTTCTGTTCTTTTACAACCAATCTTTTGGGACAACATATGTGGAGGTGGGAACATTCTAATCCACACTCTTCTCAGTCTATATTTAAAGGAAGATCAATATGAGAACGGATGGGAAGTGAGAAGCCATGCTGAGTAAGCTGATTGCTTCTGTGATCAGTCACAGTTTCTGTAACTTTCCTTATCAGAAAAAAATCTCCCTTAAGATTAGCCTATTTCTATCACTTAGTGTTATGCTTCATATAAGCAATGAATATTTCTTCTCTTTTCCTATTCCCTCTCTAAAGCATAATTATCTGATGCAAAATCTGGACAGTGTGAGTGTAGACTGCAGTAATAACACCTTATTTCACTTGTGAAAATGTTTCCTTTGAGAAAACACTGGTTCAACCAGCCCGGAATGCAAGAAAAGTGGTCACACTAAAAACACATAAAAGTTTTCTTCTGTGGAGCTAATTTCTGCTTGTTAAATGCTATTAAAAATCACTCTGCTTTGAGTTAAAACAATTAAGCTTAGGGGATGTTTATTCATAATTTAAGTTAGTTAATAATAGAAAAGTAATATGGAGAGAAACTGACACAATCCATTTCCATTAAAGTAATGAAAATTGTGGTTATAAGCCCATACTTCATGCTAGTAAGAAACTAGAGCTTTTAAGGCCAGATCTTGCACTTTCAAGTATTTGTGTTTTAAGTTATACAGATATATAAACGTTATTCAAGATGTCAGATCATTAAAATGACACTTAAAAGATCCTGGCAAGATCTTTCTAAGTGCTACTTACAAGACAGGGTATGAAGATAAGTAATAACACATAACACCTCTGATAAAACAAGTCCTATGGAGGCTCTCATAGAATACCTGACACTTGCTTGTTTCACTTTTCTGCTATTTGATGTGCTATTGTTATCTCTTCTTTTTTCTTCTATTTTTTTTAATTTAGTATAATAAATGTTATTTTGCCCTTTCTCCTAATTAAATGAAATGTTTTACAAAATAGCTTTTAAAAGGCCATTACTTTCATATTTGCTTCTGTTAGCTCATTCAAGTATCATAAACAGCTAACACTGCATTTTAAAACACAACACAAAACAAATATATTATTAAGTGAAAGTATTGGACAAGGGCACACAATAATTTATTTCAATTAAGGAGATCTATCTTTTAATAATTGATGTCTAGCACTCTTTCTTACATATTTCTAATTAATGCAACTTCAACATAGCTGCAAACATGCAGTTAATAATTACTAATAAGAGCTTTATCAATTCAAGAAACTTTTCTAAATACCAGTAAAATTTTGATATTTTAACAGACATTTTAACATATAGGTAGGCAGATAGATTTCCTTTTAGCATAACCAGTGTATTGTCCCGTTCTCTGTGTAGACAAACACAGGGAAAAGGGGAGAAAGAAAAGATATCTAACTGTATTTATCTGATATCTAGTTAATCTCTCTAACTGACATTTAAAATGAGATTTTATCCACACTATTTTTCCTTGAGCATACTCTATGGTCAGAAATGATACACCATTGAGTTAAGGGCTATAAATAGTTACTTTAGGTACATAGGAAAATGCTTTTCTGGAAGAAAGTATGGAAATCAAAAAGGCAAAAGATGAAATACACTCTTAGCTGAAAGAACAAAGATGATTGGAGCAGGAGATTATAAAAATTAAATTTTCTAACTTTATTTGATTTTTTTTTCAAGTTCTCAATCAAGAGAGGCAACACATTTTGAGGATCAGAACTAGAAAAAGCCTGTCCAAAAATACATTGTGAACTAATTTAGTACAGCAACATCAGCACAGAACTCTGTGCATCCACACTTTACACCAGATGTCCCTGTAGACCAACATGAAAACATACTTATAACCCATTTTACCTATGTCCCACAGTAATCCTGGAGGGTCAGACAGTAGAGTTGAGATCAACAAAAGTAGCCCTGGCACATTTTCTTTCTTTCCTTTCCTTTCTCTCTTTCTCTCTCTCTTTCTTTTTTCTTTCTTTCTTTTTGTTTAACATGCACTTGTTTGAATTTTCTGTGCAGTGTATGCTTTCAAGAACAAAATTAAATACCCTGCTGTATTCAACAAGTCTATAAAATAGTATAGATTAGATTAAAGCAAAAACACCATAAGCAGAATGTTTTTCTCCTTTCTCGTTTGGGAGATTGGAAGGGAATAGGAGACTGAAATGCTAAGAGGGAACTGACTGATATTTGAAGAAAAATCAATTTCAAGAGAATTAATCTCTAATGAAAGAGCAGATGATCGCATAAGGGAAAAGGAAAAAAAAATAGCCCACAAACTTCAAACAAAAAACTAAGAGGTGACCAAGTAAAGAAAGCTAAAAGCAATATCCAAAAATTTCAAGAGGTAGAGTAGAATTGTAAGTAAGAAAATATTCTTATTTGTGGTAAGCCTGAAAATAAAAATCATTAGAAATCAAAAAAAGGAATCTTCTTTTATCAGAAACATATTTGTATTTTATGAATACAAAACATGTAATCCATTTCAAAAGAAACAACACTTAAACGCCTGAAGAAACAAAGTTCAGCAGTTTAATATGTTTTTTGAAAAACAACACATCCTGAGACTTTTCCACTGAGAAGACATGGTGCTAGATTTAGAGATTTGATGTTAACCTGGAGACAAACAGCTGCCTCAAAGCAGAATTTACAATTTAGCCTGTGTCTTTCCAGTGATAAAAGTTTGGAGAAGACAACGGTTTACAGTAAATGCCCTTCAGTTTCCTACTGGAACCTCTTACTTGATCAACTTCTCCCATCACCTCTATCTGCAGGAAGCAGATATTGTGACTAAGGCAGCAAAGAGCAAGGGGAGATGAGGAAAGAAGGATTAAAAGATGAGGACAGTGGGGCTGAGGGGGCTGTGGGCACAAGATCTACAATTCCTTTTTGGGGAAAAAAGGGCTGTGCAGGAGGAATAGCAGGTTCTTGTGATTTGTAACAGATAAAATTCTTCCTCTTTCTCCATTTTTAAAGAAAATATGTAAAAATATGGCTCTACAACTGGTTTAGGTGTCCACATTTTCTGAATTTGAAGCTGTATTGCAAGGAATAATTTTAAAAATACAGGAAACTAATAAAGACTGGTAAAAGATGGGGTGCAGCAACACCGAAAATTAAAATCCATGAGAGGTAGCTCCTGCAGTAACACACATTGATTTCTCTAACAGTGATAACAGATACAGGGATAGAAAGTGCAATGTGTTGAGAAAGCAGGACTTCAGGCACTGAAGTTATAAATACTGAATAGAAGGAAAGCTGCTATTACATATTCTAACAATATTAACATTCATCGCTTGCAAGAATCCATGAGGGAAATATACAGTTTAAAAACTTAGAGTTTAGCATTTACTCTGCTTGTAGCATTTGTCATTCCTACAAACGTTATGGACAAAATAGCTAATATTATGATGGAATGTGTGATTTTCCACATTATAAATTTCAAAAAAGTTTAATTATGAGTATCTATTTCTACCTTTGAATTTTCAGAAATAATATTTCTGCCAACAACAGAAATCTTTCCTTTATATTTTCACAGAAACAATAGGTTAATGAAATGTTTTAATGCTTTTTCTTAAAATCGAGAGGAAAATGAATGCTTTCCCTGATTCCACTTTTCTGTTTCAAGACTTCCTTTCCTTTTCCAAGTTAATTGTTCCAAAGCAGCTTTTCAGGATGCAAACACAAAATCACTCTTTAAATACAATGAAAACTTGATAGTTTTGCAATTGCTAAACCCATAGTTGGGTTTGGGTTTTTTTGGGTTGGGATTTGGTTTGAGGTTTTTTTATTTGGATTTTTTTTGGGGGGGAACGGGGGGCAGGAGGGAGGTGAGCAGAGGGTGGTTTGGTTTTTTTTTAATAAACACTGCATTTTAAACCATTACAATTATTTTGGTGCTGTTCTGCATGCCTACACATATTTATAGCAAAACCTAGTCCAATCCCCATCCACACTTAGTATTATATTTCTTTGCTCACTTATAAGGTACATAGAGGCATTTTTAGGTCCAGAAAGAAATCATCATTGTTGAACAATATAATCTAAATGTCTACAGCATGTCATGTTGTGTGTGTCCATTATTGATATTTGATTAGGTGGTGTTCAACTGCCTTATCATTTTAATGGGTAACAGGCTGAAAAGCTTAAAATATGCAATGTATGTGGAAGAATAATGATCATTTCCTCTTCAGTACAAACATGCTTAAAACTCACTTATTGAAATGTATGCTCATGTTAAACTTTCAAAAGGACACTAAGTTCATAGTTTGAGATACTTCAGGGTAGACTAAAAAACCAATTTTTTTTCTTTTACTTTATTTAAAAAACAATTAACTTAAAAACAATTTTTCCACACCTTTCCTAACTCAGACTTATTTTTACTCTCACAGCCAAACCATAATTCTGTGGAAATATTAAAAAACTTATAGATCCTAATAGAAAAAATATTCAAAATCTCTGTACCGTTAAAAGAACTTGCCAAAATCAGATAAAATTTGGAACAATTTCCCCATATACATCTTATTCATGTCATTAGCAACACTGATGGCATGTGAAGAATCTATATACACATTTTAAAATTATGTGTAAGTTTAAAGCCCGAGAATGAAACCCTTTTTTGTGGTACATTTACAACATAGGGGAAAAAGTAAAATCAAAGTATAAAACTGACTTACTTCCAGTATGATCAGCACGTAGACACCTACTAAGATGATGGATGCAACTGTTACTTGTGCCTCTATATTTGCATGAAGATATTGATGCTTCATGGAGAGAGGAACACTTCCAGACTCCTGTAGGAAAGCTTGGATGTTTATGAATATGGTGCCTCTGATGAAAGAAAAAGAAGCTTTGTTTATTCCTGGAGTGAAATAACTTTAGTTTTATTTGTACATTAGTTTCATATCGAGTACTGATAAATATATGTGTTATATCTTTACAAAAGCAAGCAACTCCTCAAACATTTTCACTCTATCCCTCTAAAATGTATTGTTTGGAAATTAGCTGAAGTACCAACCAGCCTTGTAAATCCTTTTAAAAAGTAATAAGAAGCCATCCTTTCCTGCTCCTCTGAAACAGCCAGTGATAATTACTTTTAAAACATTATCTATTCCTTCTTAGTCAAGTCTATGGAAACTACTACTTCAATGCATCATTGTTTGGTCTCTGAGCCAACCTGTTTGGTATCTGAAAGGTTCTAGTTGTGATGATCTGTTGATTTCTTCTTGAACTTAAGGGTAGAGACCAGTTGTATACCACCTGCAAGAGAGTCACATTTGGCAATATTAGCAGAAGTCAGTAATAGTGATATGTCTCTGATTAAGGGATTTATTCCTCTTTTTCTTTCTTCTGACCACTTTCGAGATTTTTTGTGGATCAGGCAGAAGATCAGCCTAAATTAATTTCCCCTGATTAGGCTTGTTACGGGTGCTTAGGTTAAACTAACTCACCCTCATACCTTCACTCAGCCAATGAAGCGAGAGACATTTCCAGGAGGTCCTCCAGAGGGAGGATGCCAAATCACATTTTGTGTTGACTATAAAGGAATAAAATTTTAATACAGGAAGCCAAGGGAAGCCTTATAAAGGCAAAAAAATATTTACAACTTTAATTATAGTAAGTTCTAATGCTGAAATTGAAACATTTCACAGCAAGAAAGAGCACAATCACTTAATCCACACAGGGGTGATGGAAATAAGTGATAAAACACATCTCAGAAAAAGTGAAAGACAATTTAAAGATCATCACCTGTTGCTGGCGCCTCCTCCTTGATCCTGTCTCTTCATTCTGGCTTATTTGCACTCTGATGTATTCCTCTGTTTGCTCATCAACTGCATGTGCCCCAATTGGGCCACCTATGTCTAACTTCAGCAGAGCAGAATCACGAAAGTCAGTCAGATTCATAGCTGTTAATAAAGTTGTTAAGGTGTACATTTACAATAGAAATGAATATAGGCAGTACAAACTTCAGGAAAAAAAATTGATTAATCAATTTATATTTTTAAAAAGACACTCTTCAGTTAAAAGGCTTCAGAAACTGTGAAAAGAACAAAACATATGTCTGCTTCCTCACCAAGTAGTACTGTTTTGACCAAGTTTCCTAAGAAAACATGAGTTACAAGTTCAGAATAAATTTATCTTTCCTAGTGATTTTTGGGATTACCAGTGCTCTCAGCTGACATATCAAAGCTTCAAAATAGCATACGGAAATACACAGACAGACAGAGAAGTAAGGCTCTTTAAGTACTTGCACTAGATGAAAGGCTGCACCATTAGCTCAGCAATTTAAACATCACAGAATTTGTACTGGTGGAAACAGAAAACTCTGTTTCCAGAGGATGCAGACAAAAGAAACTCCAGAGGATGTTGCTAGAAGTTTTGTTTTTTGGTCAAAGTTTTGCTCACAATGTTATAAGCATTTGAAAGACATATTTTCAAGTTCCTCTCAGGCCAAGTACTCACAGACTCTGTATCTAGAAAAGAGCAATCCCTCACAGTAACCCACTCTAGCAGATTTAGTGCCAGGTGGACAGCCAATGTGTTCAAAGTAATACAAGTGTCATCCTGCTTAGCAAGGTGAAAAATCACTGCCAGTGACACTCACATGCCATTCATTACAAAATTAACCTTTCAAGAATCTATTTGCTTAAAGGAATCACACACGAAAGGATAATAAGATAATCTCACATGTAGCAAATCTGGAGACCAAGTCCAGTGAGGAGAATTTACACATACATCCCCTAGCAAACATAAGCAGAAATTATAACAGTTCTCTTCTGCTTCTGAAAGTTTTAAATGTGATTTGGCATCACCATTTTTCGGTGTCACTAATTAATACATAATAGGAGTCTCAACTGGAACTATATCTATACCTTTAAATAGACACATTAATTAAACCTTCTAGAAGGTCTGCTGACCTGAAGTCACTAACCCAATGGTTTGGGACAACTTTTAACAGTTTGTCGTTTACTAGGAGTGTAGCCATTTATGTCTTGAAAAGCTTCAGGTGCATATAATTATGGCAGCTTCCTTTTAAGCAATACTTTTAAAATAAATCCTGTAATTATCTAGATGACACATGCAGGAATTATTAGAAAGAATGCCTAAAATTAAACTTTATTTTCAAGAAGAGTGGTTCCTTTCTTCTTTTCCTCTAAATATAAGGATACTTTCTCCATTCCATTCTGTGCACTTATAAAACCATCATAGTCATAGGAAAAAAAAAAAAAAGGTTCTACTGTTATTGCAAGTGCAACAGAACATCATTCACCAGTCTGCATGGAGGCTCTGAAATCCCACCCGAGTTATCTTTTTCCAAACAATATTTAGAGACTCTGTCATAATTCCATTGTTAGACTGCAGCAGATCACAGCCTTTATGAAAGTTGGAATCAAAATAAACCAGAAGAAAACTTCATACATGCTTATATGAAGCAAAATTTATTTTTTTAATCAAGATGTTCTTCAGAGTAATTTTGTTCTGCCTTACCTTGGTTTTATATTTCCCTTAAATTGCCAGAATGTGATTTCCTCTAAATTTTAATCATTCAGATATGGCCAACTTTTGGGGAAACTATTTTTTTTTACTATTAGTATTCCCTTTTAGTCTGCAATCCAATCATGCTTTTTCTTTTCTGAACTTTTTTTTTTTTTGTAATGTGTCCTCCAGTGAGTCCCTTCAAAGCTAAAAACCTCCCTGACAAGGTTTACAGCCAGAGCTGTTATTTTTTATTTCACTTCAGCTAAACTGTTTCATTTTGATGTAGTTTTATTCTTGAAATCACATTACTGCTGTGAGTTAGCCCGTCGAGGGATTTGGGTTTGTGTTTGCTTTGTGAAGCATTACAATGTGCCTGTCTGTATTTACACCTGGCACCAGAGCGGCTCCACTGCTCACAGCTGATCCAGAAGCTGCGTTTCCTGATCCTTGTTTTCTGCCTAGCTGCTCCTAGAAGATATTGAGGAGTGTGTGACAGTCACCTCATGTTACTTTATTTTTATGTGGCTTATGTAGACAACATGATGGAACAGAATGCAGTGGCTAAACATTTAAATTGGTATTCATTCATCACAGTTTACACTTCTGTACTTTGGACATCTGCATCTGATGCTTGCTTCCTTAAAAACAGTGAAAAGAGTGTGCTCTTAAGATGGAATTCATTGCTTCATTTTAGACCACTACATGAAGATGAAAAGAATTGCTCATGAGGAACATCAGTTTTTTCTTTTAACTATAAAGAGAGCCTAGGATGACTAACTCAAGAGTAGCTGAGAGGAGTCACTCTCCAAAATACAGAGTGCCTGCTCTACCCTCCATCATGTAGTTAATTCCATATGTATAGAGGCAGCCAAAAAGCCACGTTTGACAGAGATTCTGTATTATATTTGCACACAGATGCCTGATACATTGTCCTGGGGTTACAGTATCATATCACCACTGTCGTGTATTCCTATCATCAGCGGACCTTTTTCAGCACAGGGCTATGTTCCTGGCCAGAGGACAATGGAGTTCCTCCCAACAGACTGTATATAAAATAAGGTAACTCCCCTGGGATTCTTCTTCTTCCCAGCTGCAGTGTGCAAAGTCGGCAGGGCGGAGAAAAGGAGAGGGTTGGTTTTTTTTTTCCTTTGGTTTTTTATTTTCCCTTCCCCTTGCCTTTTGGGCCAGCTTTTTTTTTGTGTGCCTTTTTCTTCATTTCTTTGGACCTGTGCCATCACCTGGAACTGAGGAGGGGATCAACATCGGAAGGACATTTGTTCCCCCCAGGCCTAGGGAGGCCTGGTGCAGCCTGGGCCGGGGCCCTCGGGAAGCTACCAGATGGAAGGGACTCTCTCTGGGACTTTTCTACTGAGGTTTTCCCTTTTTGGGGATTTATTATCTGATTTATT